>RJWH01000701.1:0-268506 GCA_004363575.1 Solenodon paradoxus
GGGCTTAACACCGGAACCACCAGAGCAGCCCCCACCTCTGCATTAAAAAAAAAATGGAGCCAATTCACAATGTGAATGTCCTTAATGTGATTGTGCACTTTCAAATGGGTAAAACTGCAAATTTTGTTATGTATATTTGCCCACACACACACAAATGAGTTGGAACGAAAGCCAGCCCCCTATTTTACAAAAGAGGAGACTAGAGAAGTCATCCATTAAGCCTGGGACACCCAGGGATTTGGGAAGCAGAGTCTCGGGGCCCAGAACCCAGTTTTCCAGACCCCTCCAGGCTGTCCACCTTCAGGAACCATCTGGGAGGCGGCGGTGAACTGGAAAATTCAGCTGCAGCCGCGTCACACACAGACCCGCACTCCATCCTCACCTCGCAGCTTTCTGGCTTCCAGTAGTTTTCAAATTGCCCGGCTCCCGCGCCCCCCCTAGTCTGGCTGGTCCCTTGATGACCCTTCAGAGAAGGTCACTGTCTGTCTTCCCCCAAATGTGGCAACCAGGAAACTAGGAGACACCCCCCACCCCCACCCCCCGCCGCCCCTCCAGACACGAGAGGCCGGCGGGAGGCAGTGAGGTCAGATTGGCGGATGTGGATTGCCCCAGGCCCGGGGAGGGCCGTCTGGCCCCCGCAGGCAGAAGGAGGGCGCAGGGCGGCGGGGGTCTGCCTCTCCACCCGGCGCCAGGATGTGGATTGCGCCGGGGAAAGGGCTCCTTTCTGCTCAATACCCACCTGCCCGCCGACCCGGCACCCAGGACGCGCTGTCGCGTCCTCCAGAGCGATACCCCTAGGTCACCATGGAGCCTGACTCCCCATATACCCCCCACCCCTTCTAGGCCCTGAACTCAGTGTCACTTGAGACGCTAACACCTCCCCAGCCTGGGTTCGAGGGTTCAACCCTGTCTCCATTCTCGATTTCGAGGTACCCAATCCCGTATCTCTGAACCTGAATCCCTTAAATTACAGATTTGAAAACTGGTTCCAAAGTCAGCTCTGCCGGATCCCGGGACCATTCACCCTCACTCACAGGGGTGGGGTGGGGACGGGGGAGGACAAGATAAAATAATTGCAGCAGTAATAAAGACCGTTTGTTGTTGCCATACCAGGTTTTGTGTTAAGGGTTTAACGTGCCTTGTTACCTGACCGCGGCTATAAGTTTTATAAGGAAGATCATCATTATAAGGCATCATCCCTATTCTACAGATGCACAAACTGAGCGCCCAGAGGTTACAGTCTAACAAGCCTCAGAAGGGGCGTCATCACGCTCCGCTCAATACACGGCGCTCTCCCCACCCTAAACCAAGAGCCGGGACATAGAGATCTCTGTCCGAGACAGATCTGGACACCAGAATCCCCTCCACCCACCCACTCTGATTTCGGAGCTAGTGCAGACGACCAGACACCCCCAGACCTAGTCCTTGGACGCATCCTCCAAGCGCGTCAGGTCGCCCTCCACGGCGTTCCTCAGCACCGAGCCGCAGCCCCGGGCGCGCCCCAGGAGGCCGGGGACTGGACACTGACCGAGGCGCCCTGGGGTGCTCCGCAACTTACCTTGCGCCTGCAGGCTGCGGATGATATCCGCCCGAGGCGGCGGGTCGCGGTAGAGGCTCAGCATATACGAGAGAGGGGATGGCGACGTGGGCTGCCCCCGCGTCTCAAGGGGCACGGAGGCCACCACTGCGACACCCGCATGGAGCAGGGCGCACCAGGCGTGCAGGAGCAGGCATTGCAAACGGTGGGCGTGCATGGTGGGCTGGCTGGGCTTGGAAGCACCTCCGCCCCTTTTATCAAGGCCCTTTGCAGCAGCCCCGCCCCGTCCCTTCCTCTCCCGACAAGTTTTAAGATCTACGCACCCCCTGCTCCCCACCACCCCCCGCCCCGGACACGGTCTTCGTAGGGAGCCACTGCTGGAAGCGGGCAGGACCGGAACCTGGTAAAAAGGAGACCCGCGAAGCTAAAGTTGCCAATACCGTGCAGGGTCTGTCTAACGTGCCCGCTCTGGGCACCGCGGCACTCTGGTGCTCTAGACACTAAAAGCCTTGTTTCTGCGACACGGCCTCCTTGTGTGAGCTAACTCCCATCCCTTTGGGAAGGTCAGAATTCTGCCTTACCTGGGATCCCGCCCTTTCCTGCTGGGGGTCCTGCCCTTTCCTGCTCCTCCAGGCTCGAAATGGATGTTTGGCTCAACCCGGAGCAGCTAGGGCAGGTGATGTTTCCTCGTGGCCCTCAGGCAGGCCGCTGTCCCGCCTGGCCTGGGATGCTTCAGTCCAGCCTGGGCCACACGGCCTTCCAGACACTGTCCTGATGGCCTGTGAGTGTACCCCCTGGAGGGCTAGCCTCTGGATATGCAGGGGACCTGGAGTGCTGGGACAAAAGTGAGCACTAGATGAAGAGCCGTGAGGACAGGTTTCAAATATTGGAGGGCTCTCCTGGGAAGACAGAGGGCAAGAGTGACCAGGCGGAAGGACAGACTTCGCCATCACACAAGGAAAGTGTTCAGCAGAGCTGGAGACCTGGGCCTACCTAGTCGGGACGCCTGGCCTGCATGTGGTGACCCCGGGGAGGCATCAGGCTCTCCTTCACAGGCTCGCAGTGATTTCAGGACGGAAGGTTTGCCCCTGTGGCCGTGCCCCACAATTCTTCCTGCCCCGACTGTTCCACAGCAGACCTGGTTTCACATTGGGAGCATCTCTAAAAAAAGAAAGAAGGAAAGGCGCAGGCAGGAATGAAGGTGAGCAGGCAGGCAGGCTGGAGGAGAGAGGAGGGAGAAGCACTTTATTTCTATTTAGTTGTCCATCTTGGCTGCTCGCCCCAGCCTGGGATGCAAACCCAGGTCCTTGGGATGTTTGTGAACTCTGCTCCAACTGGAGGCAGTTGGCCAAATCATGACTCCACCAGGGCAGGCCTCAACTTGGGATCTCTTGCCTCCCTCTTTCATCTTTCTTCTTCATCTGTACCTGAGTGATCCTTGCCTGCCCCTCCCTCCAGCTGAAAAGTCAGGTCAGAGCTGGAATTGCCTTTAAAGAAATGCAAATCCATGGCCCTTGTCTGTCCCCAGCTGAACTCAGAGGGTTCCCCCCATCAGCACCCCCGTTCCTAGCCCTGACTTGCGCATTAGCAACTGGCTAACGTTTACTGACACAAACTGTGCCAGGCACACCTCAGCTCCTTTCACAGAATGCCTGCAGCTCCAAAGCCTCACAGCCACCCCGAGCAGACGTTAGGAAATGGAAGGGTCCTGGCAGACTCAGCCAGGAGCTCCACGCCAGTGCCTGGGTGCAAGGGCCCACCTATAGGAAGGGAGCTCACCCAGGACAGACCTGGGTCGCAGACCTCTGGGGATCAGGACAGTGAGCTCACCCAGGACTGTTCCTTCAAGTTTCCAACTTCGTTCATCGTGCTACCCCGCAGTACACAGCATAGTTGGGACCCAAAAAATCTTAGCTAAGTCAGCCAGTCAATCAGTGGATCTCTGTCCGGACTTGCCTAGAGATAAGTATCAGAGTGCTTGTCGAACTATTGATTCCTGAGTCCCGATTCAGAGCTTCAGAATTCAGGGTTGGAGAGGAGGCTTGGTAATCTGCATATTTAAAAAGCACCCCAGTGATTCTTATCAGGCAACTTTGAGAACCTGGGTGGGCTAGCATTCAGGGTCTTTTTGTTTTTTATTTTGGAACCCACTTCTCTGCATTCAGTTTCCTCATCTGTAGCACGGTGACTGGAGACACCTCCTCCCTTGCAGATTAAATGAAATGAATGTGAAACTGCTTTGTAAGCTCTAAAACACGAGGTATTTGTAAAACCTTACATATGTGGATTTTATTAGTACAGATGTTCCCCGGTTGTCATCCAAGTGCCCACTCTGGGGCTTGCTAGCCGGGGGTTGGCAACCCTAGCCCTCTGTTTCAGCCTCCCCAGATGCAGAAGACACCTTCACCCACAGAATGACTATGTAAGTCAAAACCAAAACCCATGTCTGATTGCAGCTGTGCTCCTGGAGCCCTTGACAAGCACTCTTGGAAGCCAAGAGTGACTGCACAGGGGTGATGCAGACAGCAGCAAAGGAGTCAGTCTCCTGAAACCCGCTCTGCCCCAGGCACCATGTGTCCTGAGTCCAGGCGAGCCCTCTGTAAACAGACATTCAGCACCGGACGGTTATCCACTCAGGCTAGGGAAGGAACAAAAAAAGATTATTGGCTACTCTCTATGCTGGATCAGAAACTTCTCAGAATTAGGACTGGTTTTGTTCATTCTGTGGCCATTTCACCATGCGATGCCTAGTAGATTCTCAGTAGATGTTTCTGCTAAAATGAATGATGATAATAGCAATAGCTAATGTTTCTTAAGCAACTCATGCCCCAGGCACTCAGCTAACCATTGCATTTATTCTGTCATTGTCCCTACTTCAGGGATGGGAAAAGGCAGGCAGAACTGAGAAAATAGAGTCTCAGAGGAAGACAGAACTTGTTCACTGCACATACCAACCAGTGGAAACAACCCAAGTAAAGGGCCAGTCTGCTTATTACTCAGACCTGTGCTTTTTGCCAGATCGCTTCCTTACCGTGAGAAGGTAAAAATATGCCTGTCTTAAGAGATCTAAAAACTCTCAGGTAGAAGTCTTGCCTTTCCCAGGGCCCGGGAGCTGCAGACAGAGCTCTTTTCTGATGTGTATTGGCCCAGAGCCATATGGGGTCCTGGAACTACTCCAACCAGCAGACTATGTCAAAGTCCATCCATCGTCCACGCTAAGTTTTCTCTGACTCTGGCACCTGGAAAACCTGAATCTCTGCCACTTCCTCAGAACAGAGGCCAACAGTCATCCTTCTCATTTTTTAAGGGTGTTCCTTAGTCCAGGATCTGTTTCTACACGAAGTACCAGGAGAAGTGACCTCTTCCTAGGTGGGTAATGGCATCTTCTCACTCCCCTGCCCCAGACAGACTGACAGGCAGATTACCTGACCTGGAGATAACCTCTGGGGGCCATCCCAGCTGACTGGAAGGTGGGGGGCAAAGTTCCTCCAAGTTCTCTGGGGACTTCCATCTGTCTTCTGGACCCACCCTTGGCAGGAGCAGCAGTATATGACAGGGCTAAGTGTCTAGAATCTAGTTTCTCCTCTCAGACTACTGGACTGCATGAGATGAGTCATTTACCCTCTAGAAGCTTCTGCTCCCTCAGCTGTAAAACGAAGGTAAAGAATGGTACCTACTTGACAGGAAGGTTTAAGTAGTAAGTGTATGAAAAGTGCTCAGTGACTGCAGCACTTTGGCCATTTATTCCTCCACTGAACACACCCCGAGTGCTAGAGTCTCAGAGAGTCTGGGAGGGATGGTTTCCAGCCGCACGTGTTTAACGAGCGTTTCCATCCAGTGCGGCGCTGCTGGTTCACGTGCGTGTTAGCCTCAGTGAGCCTTGCAGTCCTGCTCGCGCTACACTGCGAGGGGTAAGAGGTGGGAGGTGCGCCCTGGAGGCCTAGTGGCAAGTCCGCCATCGGCCAAGCGCAGTCCACATACATGCTAAGAATCCGGGTTCAAGACCTGGGGCTGGGGGTACAACTAAGATGAACAACCAAAACTAGATAAAATGAAGTGCCTCTTCCTTCTCTGTCTTACTGTCTGCCTTCCTACTTGCCTTCATTCCTGTCTTCACCTTTACTTTAGAAAAAGAAAAAGAGAAGGGAAGACATGTCCTGGTGTCTTACATATTAAGCCTGTGCCTGGGGTGCCGTCCACATCCAGCACAACGACCCAGGTGCCTGGCGCGGGGGTGGGGAGGACAACTAAACTGAGCATCTAAATGGATGCTTGTTCCTCCTCTCTCTTCCTTTCTGCCTCTGCCTTCCTTCCTTCCCCTAGAGAGAGATGAGGGAACTGAGGTATAGAGGAATTACAGAACACAAGCTCCGCACTTTGTGGGGGGCGGAGCATCACTTCACCTTGCGCCACCCCCCCCTCCACCCCCCCAACCCCCCCACCCCCCGGCCGGTGGCTGGCATAGATTGTGCACTGAGGCTTGCTAAGTATTCACCGGGAGACAAGGAGCAGCAGGTTCTCCACACGGCTCTGCCCCCCATGTGCTTCTTCCTCTTGCTGTTTCCGCTTTAGCCCTCTGGCAGACTCCTACTCACCTTTCAGGACACAGCTTAGGTCACCCTGCGACAGACTTGTCACCAGCTCCCACTTTTCTCTGTGAACAGTGTTTAGCAAAAGGCCTGGCTCTCAGTAAACCGTGCCTGCAGCTGCCTTGGGGGAGAGCAGTGTTTTGAAAGGTTTCTACTTAAATCTGCAATGCTAAAAATTTGAGTTATTGAACAAAGTAGTTATTTTTCATAATGTGAGAAATGGAAAATTCTGGACCTTCATTTTAACATGGCAAATGTTCCCGAAAGATGTAGTTGCTTCCTTTAGGATCTGTTCTCAAAGTGTAACTTCTTACACCCATTTCCTTGGCCCTCAAGACAGATGAGTTTGAGACCCTGCTAATTGTCAGATGGGAAAGAGACGCTCTGGAATTCCTCAGGAAATGAATGCAGGAGGGAAGGGTTTTCGTGGGTCCACCCATTGCCTTTCTCCACAGGAGGACAGGGGTACCTAGATTGTGGGTGCCTGGCCCAGGTTGGATGAGAGAGAGAAATACTGATTATTTAATAAGTACTTACTATAATGTGCCTGCATAATCCAATTTTCTCTCTCTTTCAATCCTAAGGAGCAGATTGGATATTTATGACCATTTTGCTGGTGAGTAAATTGAGATGCAGAAGGGCTAAGCAGCTTGCCCGAGATGGAACGTTGAAACTGAAGAACCCTACCTAAGTCATTCTGACTTCAGAGCCCAGACTGTATACTCATCTCCACGTGGTTATTTTTTAAATCGCCTTGCACAAAGAGGCCTGTCACCACTTGCCCCTCTACATTGGCCTCCTGCACTTTGTTCATTCCCTGCACAGCACTTCCTCAGTCGGAAAATTAACCTTTTTATTTGGTGCTGTTTGTTTATTTTTTGTCTGCTCCCCTCCCCCAGCTCTGGGCTATAACCCTGTCTGTCATGCTCACCACTGGGTTCCACGCTGAGCACCGTTCTTGACACACAGGTAAGTACGCAGTACATATTGGTTGAGGGAATACACTTAACCCAGTTCCTGAACTGGAAGGACACCGAGGTTGGAACAGGAGGCACTTCTTGATCCAAGCCACCACAAGGATGGACACTGCACACGTCGCCAGCTCTCTCTGGTTTCAAGTTCCACCCCCTCACTCTCTGGAACGCATGGTAGGGTACACAGTAGGTGCTCCATAAGTACCCAGTACACCTGTCTTTGCATGCCCATGTCTGATATCAGTCTTTTAGTGCTCCTGGCTCTTTTGCAACATTGCTCTTCTCTGGGCGTAACATGTACCACGCTCTCGCCTCCATTCTCTCTCCTGAGTCTTGTAGGGGCTTTGTGTCCTGAGCAGGGCTGGTCTAAGCTGGTACAGCTGGCAGGTCCTGGGTGAATCCTGTGTACCCTCCGGCCCTTGCAGCCAGACTCTCCTTCCTAGCCCCTCCTGGGTGGAGCCCAGGCCAACTTGTGATTCCCACAGGGTCAGGAGGTGAAGGCTCAATCAGCTCTGGGAAACAAATAGAGGGACCACCAGGAGGATGCCTCTCCTCCCACCCTCGAGGTTTCTCAGAGATTCCCACAGCCCAGCCACTCCCTGCCTCCTGCCTCCCACTGCCCCATTTCTCTGCACTGAGAATCTCTAGTACTGACAGTGGGATGGGGTTTGCTGACCCAGCTGCGTCCCAGGCCTAAGGGAGGTCTTGTGTGTGAGTGTGCAAGTGCATGTATGTGCCTCGAAGTGTGCAGGTGTGCAGGTATGTGTGGCGGGCAGGGAGAAGAATCCGAACTCACAGCACAGTGTGCACAGTAGGACATCAGTACCTAGTTCAAATGTATCCTGTGCCCTCCTGTTTGAAACTGGGTGGCTGCTGGTGGGAGCACCAGGGGTGCCTGGGTGGGCTTCTGCGTGTCCAGCATGGACTGCAGTGAGAGATCTGTGTGTGCCGTTGCTCAGTGTCTCCCACATTGTTTGAGTGTACTAAGCCCCTGGAGCACTTATGAAAATAAAGGGGGTCCCAAAAGTCATAATGCACTATTTTTAGACTTTTAGACTTTAATTCACTTCACTTCAAAAGTATACATGATAGAAACATGAACACCATTCTTTGATCCTTTAATTATTTAAATGCCTTTTATACTTACTTAGCTTTGTAAATTCTTTGTTTAAAATTGTTTCTGCAATCTGGCTTAGCGATTAAGTCCAGTAGGCGTAGTCCACATGCATCCCAAGGACCCAAGTTCAAGACCCAGGGGCCAGCCAGGATGAACAATGAAATAACAACAAATTTAAAGAGACTTCTTTCTCCCCTCTCTTCCTCCCTGCCTTCTCACCTTCATTCCCGTCTATGTCTTTGTCTATAAAAATACCTTTTAGTTTCAGCCAACATTTTCTGTCTTCAAAAAAAATTTAAAAATCAAATAAATCAGAGCGCCCTAGTGGATTAGAGATTCAGCTCAGTCCACACACATTCCGAGGACCCAGGTTCGCGTCTGTCTCCGGGCCGGAACAACAGTTAGAATGGACAACTCAGTAAAATTAAGTGCTTTTTCCTCCTCTCTTTTCCTGTCTGTCTCTGTTCTCCTTCATTCCTGCCTGCACCTTTCCTTAATTTTTTAAAAAATCATTATTTAACATTCAAAGCAATCCAAATGCCCATCAGCAGTAATTGGATAAGCAGATCGTGGCACATCCATCTGTTGGAATATTACTTGAAGATAAAAAGGAATAAGCTACTGACACATAGCAAAGGTGACTCTTAAAATGATGTCGCTGAGTTAAAGAAAGCAGACAAAAGATGGTATATCCTGTATGATCCCATTTATGGAAAGGTCTAGAAAATGAAAACTAAAGTTTGCAGACAATTAGAGCCACGCAGAAGCAGGACAGTGGTTGTCTGGGAGGAAAGGGGAGAAAGAGGAATCACGACGTGGCACTTGGAAAGTGTTGAAGTGGTAAATATATTCATTATCTTGCTGTATTGATGGGAAAGTGCATATGTCAAAGCTTATCAAAATGCATACTTTGAACATTTGCAGTTGGCACACCCTGTTGGAGCAGCAGTTAGGTCAGCTGCTTCCCAAGGATCAAGCCACATACCCCTGGGTTTGAACCCCGGGTCCAGGGGAAGCAATTAGTGTGCACAACTAAATAAAAATAAAATAAGGATGCTTCTTCCTCCCCTCTCTTCCTGTCTGCCTGCTACTAGCCTTCATTCCTACCTGCACTTTTCCATTAAAAAATATTTTTGCAATTGCTATGTGTCAGTTATACCTTACTATACCTGTAAAAAATGAGTGTCACTCTGATAAACTTAAAAAATAGAAACATTATTATTCAAAAGTCATAAAATTAAAGAAGCATGCAAAAAATTGGTTAATTACATATGGGTAATTTGTGAGTAGCACTTATACTTCTGAAATATAAGGTGTTTTTTTTTTTGTTTTTTTTTTGTTTTTTTAATAGAGTATACTTCTAGGAAAGCCTAAAGCTGCTCCATGACTTTGGAGACACTGAAGTCTCATAGGTCTGCAGCCTCCGTGGGCTGAGCTAGGTTCCAAGAATCTGTGTCCTGCACCAACGTCTTAGTAACTAAGAGGAGAAGTGTAGCATCATCTCATTCTTTCTCCCTCTCTCTCTCTCTCTCTGGCTTTCCACAAACACACAAGGTAGGTGTCATCATCTTCCTACAGAGGACGGGCTGGAGGCTTAGAGAGGCCAGGTGACTCGCCAGTAGTCTGACCCCAAAGCCTGTCCTTGGGTTGACTCAGCCAGGGTAGGGCATGCCCAAACTGCCCAAGGCTTGTGCCCTCTTAGCCACTGACCACCATGCACCGACAGGATCCTAGGCTGGCATGTCCCATCCTCACTCATATCAAAGGGCCCCAGATTTCAAAGAGGGCTGAGAGGAAGGAGATGCACAGGCTTTGCAGGGTATGCAGGGAATCCTGAGGGAGCTAATATAATTAACCAGAGAACCAGTGGGGCAGGAAGTGTCTTCACGGAGCAGATAATTCAATAGAAGCAGCTTGAATACATTCTTCCCCACCACCCACCCTCAGAGCCTTTCATTCTATGTCTCTAATGGAATATCCAGACACCCAGGAATTAGGGGTGAAGTGGGGGCTATGCCAAGCGTGTCTCCATTCCACAGATGGAAAACCTATTGGAAGCCAGCTACCAATTTAGTGCCAGACACAGTGCTGCGAGCTTTGGACACGTGCCTCATACCTGATTCCAAGGAGCTCATTCCAAGTTGTAGGCTAGAATCGTCGTGTCCATCGTACTATGAGAAAATCAGGGGTTGGATTGCTCACAAACTGGCCCAGGGTCAAGTTGGTACTAAGTGGCTGAGCTGGAAAGGGAGCCCAGGTCTGTTTTGATTCAGTCTCCTCCCATTCCTACAGAAGGAAGCAGACAGTGAGCCCCAAACTGTCTCATCTTCCCTTCACTCTGGTGTGTGGGCTGCAGCACAAGAGGCCTGCATGGGTTTGCCCACTTTCCACACATGCATGCTCTGGGGGATGGGGACTGGCCAATACAACTCTGAGCTGAGGTCCCCACTCTAGGGCTCCCACATCCATCTCCCACATTCCAATCATTCTCGCAACAACCCTCGCCCCCTTACCCCCCTGACAAAGGTTGTGATTTCATAGCTGTTATGAGGTCTGAGGGAGGCCTGTTCCCCAACTCCAGTCTTGCCCACACTGGCTTCCCTCCCAGGGAAGCGCCTGGCCCAATCTCCTGCTCCCAGCATCCCTGGCCTCTCCCTATCCTACCCCATCCCTCGGATCCCCTTATCCAGATCCCTGGGGACTGCTGCTGTCAGACCCTGTTCCTTGCCCACCAGTAAGATCTACCAGCACATTACTCTTTTTCCTCTGGAACCTGTCTCAGGTCCTGAGCTCTCCAGCAGGGCTGGAGGGACTAGTAACAGAGATTTAGAGGGTCCTTCCTGCTGGGGGCTGTAGCCAGGGAAGATCCTGAGGACAGAGGCAGGGGAGGCAGGGAAGGCCTTGGTTTAAACTAGTAGCAGTTAGGCTTGTAGTGTGTGGGGAGGAAAGAGAAGGTTCTCTCTAGTTCAGCCCTGACCAGCAGGTGATCTTGGTCAACCAAATGGGCTTGAGGACCCTGAGTTTCTGCATCTGGGAGGTTTCTCAGTTCTCCCCCTGCACTTGGCTCTCCCAAGGCTTGGTGGAGCTCTGATCCTGGGGTGGACGTGCTTTCTCACATTCAGGCCCTGCACATTAGGGCTTTGCAGCTTCTTCCCCCTCTGCTCAACCCACCAGTTGATGAAATAGAACATAAATATATTGTTCCCTCCTGCATACAAAATTAATGTGGAAAATTTACAGATTACATAACTGTACATAGAGGAGGAGATTCTATGTTCCAGACAGAGCCATGGTTAGCATTTTGGGTTATGCCTTTCATATTCCCTCTTCCTACCCCCTTAAACATTTATGTGCTCCAGCATCTTTTATTTACAAAATCACACTGTGTGAACTGCTCTGTAAACCGTTTGTTTCATGCAAACTGAACATCTTTTCAAGCAATAAACATCCTTCTCCATTGCCAAAAATAAATGTTGCTTATTTTAAAGGCTCCTTTCTCCAGGAAGCCAGCCTAGATTTCTCCAGCCTAATCAGCATCTCCCTCAGGACCCTCATCATGCTCCCTATTACCCACCTCCTCTTAGACTATGAGCTTCCAGGAGCCAGAAGCCTCTTCCTAGCCCCACCCCCCACTGAACGCCCTGTGTACAATAGAACTTGTTTTCCCCATGAAGGATGGTTGTTCTCATCAGGAGGTAGCCAAAGAAAGGAAGCCCTGGGTTTGGAGTCAAAGTCACGGCCTTCAGCCTGCAGGCTTGCCTCTGAATTTGCTCTTTGTGAGGAGGGGTGGGTGGCTTACAAATGGGGTATCAAGGTGGTGTGTACTGACGAATAGGGAGGGGAGTCAGGGGAAGGAATGGAGGACACAGGCCAGGCAGTATCTGTAGGGCACAGCGCAGGCACCACCAAGGAGGTGAGAGGGCCTGACTGCCTCTCCGGGCGGGCGGAGGCCCAGGCGCCCGCCCCCGTGGGAAAGCGCGGACCCAAGGCGACCCGGGCGACTTTGCCAGCCAGCTGAGCAGGCTGCGGTGGGAGAGGACCAGAGTCGGAGGTCGTGGTGAGTGTCCCATGGCCGGGCGGATACTGAGTAGTCTCTGGTTCCCGGCACGGTGGTGGGAGGCCCCCCCTACAGACGTACCCCCTGCAGACGCACCCCCTGCAGACGCACCCCCTACCCTACCGGCCAGCCAGAGCACGAGGCCGCGGGAAGACACTGTGTGCCTGCCGGCCGCGCCCATGGTGTGGCGCCCCCCGGAGGGTAAGTCAGGGCCTTCAGCCCCTCCACAGTGTCCCAGGCAAGCAAGGAGGCACAGGGGCACTCTGGGGTGGACCCCCACCTTGGTGGCAGTGTAGGTCAGGCACACTCCCACGGCTTTTTGTCCTCCGCCAGGTGCCCTGGGCTCAAGGGGAAGGGAGACCCTTCTCCCCTCTCTCTTTCCCCAACACACGCAGGGGAGCCGGGACCCAGTTGTCAGAGTTCACCCAGAGACTGGTCGTTTGCACATTTTTGTCATTTCGTGCAAATAGCTCTGCAGAGAGCATACTGAGAAATGATGTCACTTGTCTGAGGTCATGACAACCACAGATGGAGTTTTCTTGAGGCTAACAAAACATGAATTCCAAACCCTTTGTAGTTTCCAGTCCTCCTTTTGTATTTGTATTTTAGAATTATTTTCCTTAAAAAGATTGCTCCTGCAACTGGATGAGGCTGAGGCCTCACAATGAGTGGTCTCTCCTGGGTACCTGGTCTGTCTGCCCAGGGCGGGTGGGGTGGGCAGTGCTGGGCAGGCAGGAAGGAAGAGAATGCAGATCCTGTCAAGTGCACATGACCTTGGGAAGATTCTTAGCTCCCCGCGAGTAAACAGCCTGGCACACTCAGCCCTGTCCTTTGCCTGTTGTGGAAGGGTCAACGAAGGCCAAGCTTTTGTGCGACCTGGGCTCCTTTCCGGACAGGATGCAGTTTCTCTCGTCAGAGGCAGGCCTGGTCCTTGTAGGTCTGACAGCAGAAGCCAGGGTGAAAGAGGAAGGAGCAGAAAGAAAAAGGTTCTGGAAAGCCACTGCACCCTGTAGCCCTTCCTATCCCTGCCCTTCCTCCCCCTGACCCCAAACCCCATTGTTTTACAACCATTCACCCCAATTCCTTTCCAACTGCTGCATCTTGTCAGCCACACTGTCACTGGTGCTGATTCCCTACACCCCCACCTGGGCCTCTGGCTCACTCTTCATCCAAAGAGCACTCCGTTCCATGGAATCAGCATGGCTTGGCTGGTGGGACACTTCCTCTGACCAAATAGAGTCTAGTGCTACTTGACCTGGGAGCAGCCTGTTAGACTGTTGAAACGCTCCGCTACTGCTTAGCTTGGTGCCACCAGGCTTCCCTCCTACTTCCCTGGCCACCCTTCTGAGTGCTCCACATCCTCAACCTCCACCCCTCCTCTACATACCCCTCCCCATCCACTGGGCTGATGAGTAACAACCCCTCCCCACACTTGGGCTTCTCGTCCCCTCCCCCGCCCCTCCCCGCCCCTCCCCCTCCCCCATGCTGATGGGTTCCAGCCTTTCTCTGCCCCAGAAGGCTCCCCTGAACTCAGTCCCTAATCCACCTGCCCAGCCGGTCTGGATAGGTCATCTCAACACTGTCCCTTCAAGACTGGGCGCTTTATGTGCTTCCTGCCCGGTGTTCCTTTTCTACGCAAGCCCCGACCCCTAACCAGTTATTCAGCAAGACAGACTCGGATTCCTGCCTCCCTCAACATCCCACCTTCTAGTCCAGTACCAGATCGTGTGCTTCTACTTCCACTTTTGTTCTCTGGAACTCACCTGCCCCTCTGCATCTCCTCACCGTCCTGGTCCCAACCACTACTGCTCTCCCTTGGACAACCGCAGTGGCTGTCTTCTTGGTCTCCCGGACTTTGCAGGACTTTGCAGGACTTTGCGCTGGCCCCTAGAGCTCGCTGCTCTCAGGAGCTGTGGCAGATGGGACTGCAGTACCCCCTCATTCAAGCCTTCCAGAGTCTCTGTTCCCCACAGCTCCAGCCTCACTGTTCTCCAGCTGTGACTGCCTTTCTGTCCCTGGAATTCCATGTTCCCGCCTCAGGGCCTTTGGACTTGCTCTTCCTCCACCCGATGTCCTTTCTCCCACTCTGTCTGACAAATAAACTTTCAGTCTTCTAGTCTTCACTTAACTACAGCCTCCTTGGAGAGGCTTCCCCTCTCACATTCCCTCAGAGAACCCTGTATTTTTCCCCCAGTGCTCTTATAATCAACTGTAGTTGTGTCTCTATTTGGGAGTTATTGGTTTGCTCCTTCCCAGACTGTCAGAACCTCCAGGGCTGTCCGTTTTACCTTCCCTCTTGGTCTGCACTCCCCGGCACTCACCTGGGTGCAGACACACTTTGGGCACTTTGGAAATACTTGTGTGTCTGAGAAGCCAGGCAGCTGAGGCTGTCCTGCCACCCTCTGTCCAGCAGGTGGCCTCCCAGGGCAGAAATTTCCCCTCCATAGGTGGGTATCCCTTGGGCGGGTCCTCAGATTCCAGGACAGCTCCGCCCCCCCCCCACCCACCACCCACCCCCGATTTGGAGATCCAAACAGCAGGTGTGGGAGCCTTTGCCTTCCTGTTGATGTGTGTATGGAGCCGGGAGGCTCCACACTTCTCTCGCTTCTTTGGAATGGGTGGCTCCACACTGGAATTATTTTGAACAGTGTCTCTGGAGGGGCCTGCGGCCAACTTGAAACCAGAGACTGGATGGAACCTGTTGCGTTTTCCTTGGTGCTGGCAGAGTGCAGACAACTGAGTGGCCTGTGGGAAAACAAAATGACTCAGTCCCGTGGGAGGCTGTGTTCCTGGAGGTTAGTGCTAAGGTTTTGGAGCCCGGTTGCTTGGGTTCTACTCCTGACTAGTCCTGGTGAGACTTTGGGCAAGATTCTTAACTAACCTGTGTTCTAAACAATACCTGCCTCGTCGGGTTATTCGGACACCAGGAAGAGGAAATACAAATACTCCATGAAATATCTAGAACAGCGTCTGGCATGTAACACGTGCTTCGTGAGCTTTTATTATCGAGCAGTTCTTCAGCCCCTAGCAGCACCGCAGTCCCGGATGGGAGAGGCCGGCTGTCCGCTGCTGCAGTGGCAGTTGTGCCCGCCTGCAGTGGCACCCACGCACTCACACACCCACGCACACGTGCAGGGGAGCGCGGGAGTGGCGCACAACGCTCCGCTGCAGCTCCCGCGGCCAAGGTGCCTCTCTTGCCAGGAGAGGGGAGCCTGGCAGATGCCCTGTTGCCTTCCTGGCTCTGTGTCTCTGGCACTCAGAGTCAGTGGCTTGGTTGCCATGGCAGCGGGTGGCAGAGCCTGCAGGCAGGAATGATGGCTGCCCTGGGCCAAGCTCTCTGGCTTCTTAGAAGGGGTGACTTCCTGCCCAGACGTTCAGCTGGCTTGGGCAGCAATGACCACACCCAGAGCCCACCACAGACTCCCTGCCCTGGGAACTGGGAGGCTGGCCAGCCGCACTTCTGGGAATTCCCCCAACCCTGGGCACATGCCCTTTTGCCCTTCCTCACACTATATTAGGAACATGGGCCTTTCTCCTCTGCCGGGCACCGAACCCCACAAGATTGTGCCAGAACACAGTAGGCCTCTCTTGCGTGTTTGTCAGGTGAATGAAAAATTAAAATTGAAAGATTCTTACTACCTTGAGAGTCGTCAAAAGACATGACCTGACTTGCTCTGGAGGTGGCCTGTTTGTCTGACAAGTATTTATTTAACACCCCCACCAGCCAGATTTTGCTCCAAGTGGAACCAAGATTTGAACCCAGACAGACAGGTTTCTCAGGTGAAGCTGATGTCCTAGTGGGGTAGACAGACAATAGATAAATAAGCAAACAGAACATGAGAACTATTAAATAGGGGAGTGCTGAGAACTATAACAGAGCCATGTAGTACCAGAGAATGAGTAACTGCATAAACGGGGATGGCAAGGAAGGCCTGTCCAAGGGGTGACGTTTGAGCACAGATCTAACGGGAAAGGAGGAAGATTTGGAAGAAGCACATTCCAGGAAGAGGGCCCAGCATGTGCAAAGGCCTTGAGGAGGAACTGTACGTAGCCACAGCAGTGAGGCTGGAACCAGGAGGGGAGCAGGGGGTTTACGGCGGGATGAGTTTTCACAGATGCATACATCCGTGAAATCTACCCAGGTCAAGACAGAGAACATTCCCAGCATCCCAGAAAGGTCCCCCAGGCCGTTCCCAGTCAATGTCACCTGTCCGTCACCCAGAGGTTACCACTTTTCTGACCATCATAGGCTAGTGTTACATGTCTTAGACTTCATCTAAATGATGGAATCTTAGGTTATACGCTAACTTGGATGTGACTTCTTTCTTTTCTTTTTTCTTTTTTTAAAGGAAAGGTGCAGGCAGGAATGAAGTCGAGCAGAGGCAGGCAGACAGGAAGAGAGAGAAAGGAAGAAGCACTTATTTTATTTAGTTGCTCATCTTGGTTGTTCCCCGTGGCCCAGAGCCACAAACTGGAGATCCTGGGATATATGTGGATTGCTCTCAGCCGAAGGCAGATACCAAATCACTGCTCCACTAGAGCATGCCATATCTGTCTTCTTTCACTCATCGTTAAGTCTGTGATAGTCATCAATGATGTTGCATTTATCAGTAGCTCACTCATTTTGGTTGCTGGCAGTGTTCCACCACTTACCGCAGTGGTTCAGCCAGTCTTCCCTTGATGGGCATTTGAATTTGAAGTGTTTCCATGTTTCCATGCAATTCCTCCCAATCTTCCTTTAGACCTCTGTTCTAATCAAGCCTGGAACATTCTTGTACATCTCCTGTCCTACATAGGTTATATCCTGACTCTTTGTGCTAAGCAGAAGCCTCTGATTCCCTAGGAGGGAAAAGGAGAGAAATGTTTTTGAGAATTTACTGCACTTCCAGCTCTCTGTGGGTTTGTTGTCATGTGCTATAATCCTCAGAAACAGCCACAACAATTAGGCATTGATATGCCCACTTTACTGATAAGGGGCCTAGTCTAAGAAATGTATTTACTGGGGTGGAGCCAGGCCCCCACAGGCCTCTCTGATTCTAAAGCCTGATCCCCTCCATGACCTGCTGTACCAGGCAGAGTGCAGAGCTCATGGAAATGGGAGACTAGAGGGGTCCCTCGGTCAGGTGGGCCCCCAGGTGTGAAGGGATATAGCAGGAGGAAATGGCTCAGGTCATCCTGTTTTGAACCCTTGCAGATCCCACCTGACCTGGGTTTCCCTTCTGAGAGCAGCTCAGGCTTAGGTCAGCCCACCAGACCTCCAGTCGACCAGTTTTGTGGCTAGCTTGCTATGTGATCTCGGGCAGACACTGCCTCTCTACACCTCTGGTACCTTCTAGCCTTTACCTTCTCAGCTGCGTTGGCAATGGCGGTCTCCTGGCTTTCAGTGATTCAAAGCTATCCTTTGTTCCATGGCTGCTACTGGGGTGGCTAGTAGAGAAAGGTGGTGCTGGGGCTTCCCAGATCCCCCCAGGGGGCTGGGGGGAACTCTGCCTCCACACACTGGTCTTCCTACTCAAAGTTGGACCTCGGCCCACTTGGGGCTTCTCTTTTAAGAGGAAGAAAGACAGGTAGGCAGCAGGAAGGAAGGAAGCAAGAGGAGGAAGAAACATTTTATTTATTTTGTTGTTTACTTGTCCCCCACTCCCACCCCCCAGCCCTGGGGTGAGAACCTGGGTCCCTGCCTGTTTGTGGACTGTGCTCCAGATATGAGCTTAACACCTGAGCCACCATGTTCCACTCAGGAATTCTTGGTGAGGCTTTGGTATGTGTGGGAAGGAGCAATTATTTTCTTCATTCTGTGGGTTGTCTTTTATTTTTCAAGTTGCGGTAAAATATAAATAAATAAAATTGACCGTTTTAGCCTCTTTTAAGTATGTAGTATAGTGACATTAAGTATATTCACATTGTTATGCAATCATTATCCACCTACAGAATCACTATCCGTCTACAGAATTTTTTTTTAAAGCAAGGAAGGAAGGGAGTGGAGGAAATAGTATTTATATTTATTTATTTATTTTTTGTCCACCCCGCCCCCCAACCCTGGGTCTTGAACCCTGATCCTTGGACTTTATACAAGGTCTACACCTCAGCCATCTCAGCGCCAGAGCCACAAGGACACGTCCCATATCTAGAACTTTTTCGTCTTCCCCAAATGACACTCCATACCCATAAAATACTAACTAGAGCCTTTGTTAATAGTGGTTTTTGGAGGGGTGATGGAAGGAGCCCTCCTTGAGTAACCTGGGGGTGTCTGTAGGAGGAAGTAAGAGAGCGTGGAACAATCTGGTGAGAAAAGGCAGGAATTTGGGGGAGAAACCAGGGCCCCCAGTGAGCATGCTTACTTCCAAGGTCCTGCCAGAGGCTTTCCTGACCCTCTGCCTCTAACGGCCTCGGCCTCTGTAACTGCAGTCTTGCCCATTTCCCCTTACAGAACAGTGGACATTTTAACCACTTCACCCCTGCTTTCAGCAGCAGCTCAGAGAGGTGAAGCTGAGAGGTAGCTGGGGGGCCCCAGAAGGGTACTTGTCTACAGGTTTCCAAATGTCAAGTGTCAGCTAGGTGTGAAGTCAGAGCCAGGAGGCCGGCTTCCTGGTGGGTAGGAGGGGTGGTGAGTGGTGAGAGACAGAAGGGCTCATTCTCTTCTTGACTCTTGGGAAAGAGTCCCTGGGGGGTCAGGAGGTGGAAGAATAGTTCAGGCCTGTTTGGGGCCCGGAGGTTCCCACTGCCTTTGAAAACCCTGGGTGGGTGATAAGCTAGAAAAAAAAGTCTGGAGTGAGGTATGAGATGGCATCTCTCAAATATTTGAAAGGCGTCCAACCACCCTGGGAAGAGGTATATGGGATCTGGTGGTCTGCGGGGTGGCAGGGGCTGGACCATTACTGCTGCGGAAGGAGGGGAGTGACTGGGAAGTGGGTGTCAGAATGGCATGATGAGGAAGGAGGGTCCCCTAAGCTCAACTGCTCTGCAGGAATGTCTTCCCAGGGCACAAGCTCTGTGAATCAGACAGCTGCTCAGAAGCTGAACACAGGGCTCTGGACTCAGGGCTGGTTGACATTGGGCAAGTTTCTTAACCTCTCTATGCCTCAGTTTCTTCATTTGTAAAATGACAATAACAACAGAATATGCTTTATAAAAGTGAGGGATGAGATCGTGGACATGAAGTCCAGTCCAGTGATTAGAGCTTAGAAAGTCGGAGTAAAGGATGGAAGTACTGTGGGCAGCATTCATGGGTGGCAGCGGCCACTGGGTTGAATCCCCGCCAAGAGACCTTCAGCCCTGGTGTTCCATGAGAGGAGAACCGTGGGGCCCATTCTGGCAGTACCCTAGAATTGTCTGAAGTTTGTCACGTGTCACCAAATGGGCAATTTGTCCATCTACCCATCAGAGATGGGTGCTGAGAAGAGTACCTTGTGTTCATATGCAAGTAAGGAATGATTTGCCCCATTTTACATATGAGAAACTGAGGCCCCAAGAGGTTCCTTGATTTGTCCAGTATAGACAGGACCTAGATTAGGATTGAGGTCTCTGGAAGTCTGGTCAGGGACCTGTTTACACCACCCATCTGGGCATGGCCCTTACAGAATTATGACATTTGCCCCATAAAACTTTGGCACCGCTAACTTGGCCTTGGTGGGACTTTTCAGAGGATTGGGCTGGGCATACGCTTTGGGGGCAGGTCAGAGGGGACACCAGGTGTCTCACACTGCTGGTTGTTGGAGCACAAGTGTTGTGGGGAGAGAAAGGTGAGCTTCGAAGTCCTGATGGCAGGCCCAGTTCTGCCCCTTGCCAGAACCAGTGGTGTGCCCTGGGGCAGACTGGTTCATGGCCTAACCTAGCTTCCTCATCTGCTAAAGGAGGCTAATCAGAGTCTTGCCTCGGGATGGGCAAAGTTCAGTGCGTTCTTGCACCTGAACTCTGTTGCAGGCTAGCTGCAAAGGGTTGCTCTCCTGTCTCCTGTAGGAGAGAAGACCTGTCAGGGATGGGGCTGGATGCCCTCTCTGAATCCATTGCTCCTGTTCCCAGATGGCACCCTGGATTTAGGGGACTGTGTGGGGTGCTCTGTGCCTTGGCCAGCACATTCTTAAGAGGAATTGACATCACCAGCCACAGAGGGGCCAGGCCAGAACCGTGGTACAAAGGCAGGTGGTTGAGTCAGACTGGCCATTGTGGCCACAAGGGGGCCTCTGAGTCACTTGGCCCAGAGGTTTCCAAACACCCGATACTCCTCTGCAGCCTCAGAACCACCCGGGGCTTTCTCAGGCTCCAGTCCTAGAGATTCTGGCTCAGGAGGGCTGGCGGGGAGCCTGGGAATTTCTGCTCGACCCCTCCCATGGGGGATTCACATGCACACCCGGGCAGGCCAGGGAACAGCTGTCCAGTTCTGGCCCGAGACTTACCCCTCACTGCCAGGAAAGTGAATGCCTGCCTCAGATGGGGCGGCGTGTACCTGAAGGGGCCTTCCAAGCCCGCTTCACTGGCCTCCCGCTTGGCTTCTGTGAACTTGCGAGGCCTGCATTATGACTCTGAGTTTGTTTTGGAGAGGAACACACTCTGCACCCTGCCCACTGCTGGGCCTCTAAGACAACAAAGCGGGAGTGTCGGTTCCTTCGGAGAAGCTTCTTGCTAGGTCACTAGGGCAAAGAAGGAGACTGGGCCTGGTCTCTGGGCAGCAAGCCGAGGCAGGCGCCACCCCTCCTGGGGGGCTCCACAGGGAATCCCTCCAGGTCTGGCAGGGTGCGCAGACTGGCCTCTCGGGACTCTTGTCTCTGTAAGACAAAACTGCATTTGTCACAGCAACATTTTCTGATGTAGGCAGGGGTGACACAATTTTATGTCTGGGAATTGCTTTTGAATATTCTAGCAAGAAATCAAAACAAAACAAAAAAAGTGATAGATGAAGCAAATGTGTCCAAGTCTCGATTATTGTACCTGAACACTAGATGTACGGGAACAGCTATGCTATTCTCTATTTCAATCATGTATAAAATATTCAAAATAAAAATTGAAAAGGACTTGATTGTTAGAGTATGTCATAGGGGTGTGGGCTGAAAAATCCGACTGCATGAAGGATAGTGGAAGGCCACACTGCATCCCCTCCCAGGTCTAAGCCTTCTTCCCAACATCTTCCATAGCCTTCCAGAGATTGACCATGTGTCTACGAGCCTGTGAGTTACTATGTTTTTATTATTTAGAAAGCGATAACACATCCACAGGGCACAAACTTCAAATGGACAAGATGGTTTGCAATGACGCTTCCCTCCTGCCGGCAGCCCCTCTGTCCAGGTCCCTGGAAGCAAGGAAAGTCAGAGTTTCTTAGTTGCGCTTCAGAGACATTCAAGGTACTGTCGCACCTCCTACGTGGGAGACATTGAGAGTGTGGCTCCAGACCAGCACAATAAAGTGGATATTATAACCAAGCGAGTCACAGGAATTGCTTTGCCAGTGTGTATCAAGTTACGTTTACACTACACTGTGGTTTATTAAGTGTGCAGTAGCACTATGTCTTCAGAACAGTGGACTTAACCCTGAATGTGACACGGAGACATAGTGAGCAGATGCTGTTGGAAAAATGACATAGACAGGCTTGTCTCATGCAGGGCTGTCACAGACCTTCAATTTAAAAAACACGCAGTGTTGGCGAAGCACATACAGCAAAGCACAACAAACAAGGCCTGCTTGCAGTGTGTATATTACATATTTATATTTTATTTATATTACATTATATATATATTTTTTTTTAAGGAAAGCTGCCGGCAGGAACGAAGGTAAGCAGGCAGACCTACAGGAAGAGAGAGGAGGAAGAAGCATTCCATTTTATTTCCACTTTACTTGTTTACACTGGTTCCTCCTGAACCCAGGACTCTAATCTAGGAGAATGTGTCCTTCAGAGGGGCACGCCTACATTATAGATTATTTTTAAATATAATATGCACACGCCCTTTTTACAGCTCCCAGCTGCTAAAATATTAGAGAGTTGGCCCTGCAATTTCCGCTCCAGGCTCCTTCCCTCTTTCCTTCTTAACTCAGCTGCAGAGTTGAGTAAATAATTTTCCATAATCCTGATCTCATTTTTTTTTCAAGAGGGGAAGAAAGTAAGAGGAAAAAGAAGCATTTTTAAGGAAAATAATTTTCCATAATCCTGATCTCATTTTTTTTTCAAGAGGGGAAGAAAGTAAGAGGAAAAAGAAGCATTTTTAAGGAAGGAGGGTTGGAAGGAAGGGAGAGGAGGAAGAAGCATTTTCATTTATTTATTGGTTTCATTTTGTTTTTTTCACCCTGGTCCTGCTGGCAAACCCGCTTCCTTGGGCTTTCCATGGTCTGCACACCAGCATCTCAGCCATCTGAGCCACAAGGGCATTCCCAGTCCCTAGCACATTCTGTCATCCATGTATGTGAAGCCTTTCTTATGTGTTGTTTTGCTTTGTTTTATTTCCCCTTCTCATAGCTGCTCATGGCAGTGTGTTTGAGAAATTTTTATGTATAACGTACATATCTATTGAAAAAAACAACTGGTATTTTTCTGTGACTAAGAGTTACTTGGCATCAGTGGTGGTCTATGGCGACCCCAGCGTACTCGTTGCTTCTCCTCCAGTGTGCTGTGTTCTCTAGCTGGCCCTGGTCTCTGAGTGCACCTGCTGATGGGTGTCACTGTTGGGCAGGATTCCACAGCTGGAGTCTGTGACTTATCCATTCCTCTGGAGTTGGATGCCAAGGCTGGCTCTGACACCCACCATCGTGGACAGCACTTCCCTGACACCCTTGTGCAGGTCCACTGGACCTTGCTCCTGGCTTGAGGGCTCGTGTTCTATCAGCCCACATCCATCTGCCTTGTGTTTTAAAATAGCTGCATGATTTTTCTAGTTTCTGGATGTTCCACAGTTTATCTAGCCCATCAGCTCTCTATTGACAGCCTTTTGGTTGGCTCCAGTCTTTCACCATTGCAAACTAGGGATAACCTTGTACAATTGTCCATGTGGGTACGGGCAAGCACATCTCCAGGCTAAAAACATTCTTAGAAATGCAGAGTTAGTGCATTTGTCATTTGGATAGATATGGCTTAAAAAAAAAAAAAAAAAGGGGGTGTTCTTTCCTACGCCTTCGTCAAAGTGCTATTTTCCAGCACTCAGCTTCTTTGAGGCCTGGGGAGGGCAAGTGACCTCTCTGGGAATCACACGGCCTGTAAGTGTTGACATCAACACTAGAACTCCGAAGGGTGAGCCTGGACCAGCGACCTTTCCAAGGCACTTCACCAGCTCCTGTGTTTCCCAAGCTTTCTGGAGTCTGGGACCTTCCCTATAAGGAGGTCCTTGGCCTCTCCTGGAATGTTTTTGGTCAAGCAAGTACTCATCCTGCCCATAGGTCCTGGGAGGGGTCAACCCAGGAGCTCTGCTCCTGGGGACTAAGGCTTGTCCCACCCAGGCTCCCAGAGCAGCTGGGTAGATGCTGTGTCAGGCCACTGTAGCCCCCTGGACCCTTGCCCTACCCCCAGCTTCCCTGCAGCATCTTCATAAATGGCTCAGTCAGAGTGAGACATCCTTGAGAGACTGAGCAGCGTTGCTTGGAGACAACTGGGCAACAGATCTGGGTTATTTAAAGGAGAGAAGGGGTGGGAGGGAAGGGATGACAGCCTGTTTATTCAAGGATGGATGCTCTCCCTGCTGCAGAGTTTGGCAGACCCCCTCTCACCCCATGCCCCTTCTTTATTCCCAGTGTCCAGGGCTTGGGGTTCAGCAATGAGACTCAGCAGAAGGCCACTTGGAGCGCCTTTCTGATAGCAGTGGGTGCGGGGGATTCTCTGCATGTCCTAGAGGGTCACTGCACTGGTGCCTGGGAGGGCAGGGAGGGCAGGGAGGACGTGAGGGCAGAAGGCTTCTCATCTGATGATGAGCATAGCTGCATGGAGTTTCCTCTCAGGCAGCTATTTGCTAAGGGCTTTCAGAGTATTCGTTCATTTATCTCAAAGCCCTGTTAAGGTGAATGAGACATCTCCAGCTATAGATGTGGAAACAGAGGCTCAGTGAGGTTAAGTGATTTGCCTGAAGCCACGTATCTAGTAAGTGAATGAAAACTCACAGTCTGGTTGTTGTTGTTGTTTTTTTTTTTTTTTTAAAGGAAAGGTGCAGGCAGGAATGAAGGTGAAAAGTCAGGCAGGCAGGAAAGAGAGGAGGAAGAAACACTTTATTTTTATTTAGTTGTTCACATTAGTTGTTTCCTCTACCCTTGGGGTGCGAACCTGGGTCCTCGGGATGTATGTGATCTTCACTCCTTTAGAGGCAGCTAAATCACTACTCCACCAGGGCTGTCTGATGTTGGCATTGGAACAAATAATCATATGCTGCATGAGTTGTCAGGCCTTCCTGATAACCATTCATCTGTACCCTGAGCTGATGGGGAAGGCTGTGCTGAGTGCTCTCATCCCAGAGCACCTGTCCCCTCTCCCTCCTTGCAGGAAAGACAGTATGAAATGATGCCCCCAGTTTACCTGTCTTCCTCTCCCACTGGCTGTGAGCGCCAGGGCAGGATGGGGTCTCACTCACCTCTGTGCCCCGAGGCTGGGTCAGGCACAGAGTAGCTACTTAAAGAGCCCAGGCAAAGGGAGCTCGGATCCTTGAATAGTGCTCCTGGAGACCAGGGTCCTCAGTCTCTCCCAGTCAGCTCTGCAGGGGCCTGAAGACAGGGTCCTGCTCGGGTCTTTTCTCCTCGGGCTGGACAGACCAGGACCCTTCAGCATTCCCCAGGGCTGGGCTTGAGATCTCTTATAGTTCTGATGTCTTGCTGGTTTCTGCCCCCATGTTCCTGGGCAGGTGTGGTCTCATCAGCTGGGGAGTCCATTGCATCTCAAACAGCAGGTGGGGTGATGAAGGCTGCCGAATGTGGGGACATGGGGTATCTGTCCCTGTGGGGTCTGGTCTGCCCTCTAGAAGGACGTCAGCTCTGCAGGGCTGCAGCACAAATTGGGTTGAGTGGTGGGTTGCCGTGAGAGTAGGGAGCTAGGGGCAGCATGGGGAAGGGGGAGGGACAAGTGAGGTGAGCTGTGTGGAGGACAGGTCAATCCATGGTGAGTCCTGAGTTTGCAATGTCCCCTGATCTTCCCGTGAACTCCCATGCAGTCTAAAGTCATTCCATGTCAGGATGCTGGTACATCCTTTGAATTCATCACGGCATTTAAACCCACAGGTAGCACAGTTGCCCTTTTAGAGACAATTCCATGAGGCTCACAGACTTCCATTATTCCAAAAGCAGCCCCACGAGTATGCTTTTCTGTATCATTCTGTTGTATAGTTTTCTATTCTAAGGAAAGGTTCAGGCAAGGAGGCAATGAAGGCAAGGAGACGGGCAGGCTGGGAAAGGAGGAAGAAGCATTTTTTAAAATTCATTTTTATTTTTATTTAGCTGTGCACCTTTGTTGCTCTCCCTGGCCTGGGATAGGAATTCCGGTCCTTGCGGGTATATGTGGACTGTGCTTCAGCCAGAGGCAGTTGACCAAACCACTACTCCACTAGGGCGTGCCAGTATTATTTTCTTCATATCAAGAATCTCCCAGAAATTATCTTGCTTCTGTTTTTATTTACTTGTTTATGGTGACCCCCATTCTCCCACAATAAAAGATCAGTCCTGTGAAAACGGGATCTTGTCTGCCTCATCCACTGTTCAGGGCCCAGAACAAGCCTTGGAATATAGACTGGGGTTTTATAAATGTGTGTTGACTGACTGGCTGATTGACTGAATGACATATTTGCTGAATGAATGAAACTGTCAGGAAATAATTCTTGACTTGAGCATGCCGAGGAGGGAACTGGGGGTTCCGCACCTTATGCTTCTGTGCCGAGACTGAACTTGGAAGTGTGAGTAATGGAGCTCGTCATTAGTCTTTGCAGTTGTAGTCTGCCTAATTTAGGACCGATTCTTTCTGCTGGGAGCTGGAGAGATAGGACCGTGTGTTCTCTGGGATATACCCCGGGCTTCTGTGTCCCTTCCTGCTTCTCTCTCAACATTCAGCCTCCTGCACCCAAGGCCCAAGTCTGGTCTTGAAGGCAGTCTTATAGCTGGGGAGACTCCCAGCCCCACAATCGACAGGCATCCCTGGACTCAGGACTTACAGCTCTGAGCAGGGACTGGGCAGACCTCAAGGGGCTGGGGTGGGCAGGTGAGGCTGGACACTTGGTCTGTGGCCTGTTCCTGAGACATCTCTGAACGCGCCTGCACCCCACTCCCCACCCCCCTCGCCACCCCCCCAAGCCCTCTACTTCTGCAGACCCCCGAGACTGACTGTAGGAGTCAGAAGGGTTGTGACTGGTAGCTCCCCAGGGACATTTCGGCCCTGGGCGTTTTTTCCTAGATTCCCCAAGACCACCTACTGTGTGCATGAGGAATACAAATGAATGAGAGACAATATGCCAAACAGGTCAGATGGAATTTCATCCTTTGGAAGCTACTCTAGAGAGGCAGCCAGCAGGGGTCTGGCATCTGTGGGAAGTGAGAGGCAGGCAGGGCACGTGTATGCATGTATATGTGTGTGCATGTGCATATATATATGTGCGTGTACACGTGAGTGCACGTGCTTGTGTGCATGCGCACTGTTAGCTTGGTCCTGTCTGGGAGAGGGCACTATCCTGGAATGCAGCATCCTCAGGGTGGTGGGGGTAAAGTGGGGGGGGGGGGAACTCCACCGGCGGGTGGGTGGATTATGGGCTTGTAATAAGAGGAGGAAGGAAGGGAATGATGCCTGAGGAATGGAGCCTACAATACACCTGGGCCTCACGGAGCCCCAGCCCTGCCTCCTCAACACCTCTCTGAAGGAGGACAGGCCATCTTCTGGATGGGGAACTTGGGGGTCAGAGAGTTAATGCCACTTTTCCCAGACCACACAGCCAGGAAACGGTGAGGCCTGCTGCCCAAGACCACTCTTAGACTTTCTCTGCACGCCTCCTCCTTGCACACCTTGGGTGAGGTAGGAGGAGGCCTGAAACTCAGGACAAGTCTTCCCTGGACCTCAGTTTCCTTGTCCATTAAAATGGGGTAGTAAAAGTACTTATCTCCTAAAACTGTCCACTTGAGATGGAGGTGCTGGAGACTGGTGAGCTATTTTTCCTGTCTTTATTTTTTCTTAGGGGTCTCTGGGCTGAGGGCTTGTGTGGTCTCTCCCAGCCCAGCACCCTCTGGCTGGCTTTGGACAGAGGTGAGGTCCCTGCTGCTTTCGTCCTGGGGAGCCCGGACTGACTCATGCTCCAGCTTTGATTGGGGGAGACATAGTGACAGGTGAAGAAGAAGGATTTCCCGAGTAAGGAGCAGAGAGAGGGAGGAAGTGACTCATCAAAGACAACAAGGCTGCTTGCAGGAGAGGAAGCTGCAGGAGAGTGCATGTGTGTGCCTGCGGGGTCGTGTGAGCCAACGGCTGCAGGAAGCTGCAGGGCTTTCAGGGTGGGTCCGGCAGGGCCACCCCGGCGAGCTACGGGAGGCGGAGACAGGCCCCCTACCGGCAAAGACTGTCCCACTTTTCTCTGAAGTTTTGGCTCCGATCCTCCCTTTTCGCCTCCGTGGGCGGAGGAAGAACGTTCTGCTCCTCACGGGCAGGCCCTTTGGTAGCTGAGGTGGCTAAGTCCCAGAGAGGGCAATCGCTTAGCTCAACTTGCACAGCACAGTAAATCTGTTCCCGGAGCCTAGATATTTGTCTCGGTCCCAAGGAGGTTCTGCCTTGCTTTAAAAAACAAGGAGCGAGGGGACCCAGGCCCACCGAACTCACGGGAAGCTTGAATCAGGGAGTTGGGGTGGTGCTGAGACATTCACTTCTTTCTCCAGTCAGGGGACTGGGTGTAGGGTTTGGGCATCTTCCAGAACAAGCCCAGCTAATGACAAGGGAAGAGGAACTGGCTTCCCAGGCAGTCTCCCGCGCCCCAAACTTTTCCGTCTCGTGGAGGGTGGGCGGGCTTCGGGAGGAAGCGGGACCGGGGAAGGTGGGGCCAGCCGTCCCCTCCCCAGCCGCAGCTGCGGCTCTGGGATGCCTATCCGGATGCAGCCAGGGTGAGTGTGTCTTTAAATTCGAGCCCCCCGCCCCTTTGGCGTCGGAGGCCTGGGCTCCCCGCTGGTCGGCGGCGGCGGGCGCGGCGATTGGCGGCCCAGCGGGGTCCGCCCTTTGGCGTTGGGGGGGACGCCGGGCGCGGGGCGCGGGGAGAGGCTCGGCGCGCTGGAGCTGGGGCGCGC
Source organism: Solenodon paradoxus (assembly GCA_004363575.1). NCBI lineage: Eukaryota > Metazoa > Chordata > Mammalia > Eulipotyphla > Solenodontidae > Solenodon > Solenodon paradoxus. The sequence continues at coordinate 28,475 of RJWH01000701.1, forward strand.
AGCTCCCACCGCCGGCGAGCTCGGGCTGCAGCCCTGGTGGCCTCGCCTCCTTGCGCCCGGCCTGCCCGCCTCCGGAGCCCTCGCTGCCCACGGATGGGCTGGGGAAGTTGGGAGGAGCGAGCCGGAGCCCGCGGCGGGCGCGTCCCGCCACTGCCTGACTCGGTGCTCGCGGTCCGGGCGCAGTGCTTCGGTCGTAGGAGCGCGGATGCCCCGCGGAGCCGTGGGCTAGCAGGTACCGACGCGTCCAGACCCGGGGCTGGAGAGGGGAGGGCAGATCCGGGAGTTCTCTGAGCGCACCGGGCTACCGCTGCCCGGCTGTTCTGACCATCCGCTTCCCATCCGCTTCCCATCCCCTAGAGCGCACGCCTCCTCGCGCTCCCCGGAGTAGAGATGTCCTGGGTCCCCACCCAACTCGCCCGGGATTGGCGCCTTGGAGCAGCAGCGTGGCCTCGCTAATTAAATAGTGGGCAGGTTTTGAGTCGTTTTCTCTGTCGGGTTCTGGGGTTCCCCCTCCCCTGAGGTTTCCCTGGGACTGGTGTAGACTGAACTAGAATAGCTCCCTTCTGCTTAGCATAACTGGAGCACAGCCCAGGAGCCTGGCTTCACGCGAAGTTGGTCCACACATAAGGTCTCCGGGCTTAACTTTAGGGGTCTGAGGGCCATGGAACAGGGAAGCATGCAGAGGGCCCAGTGGGCACAAGTTTTGCTTCTGGGCCAGCTTCGTGCAACTATGCAAGCACATTTAAAACTTTCTCCCAGTGTGGGCCTGGGTCTCTCAGGAGAGTCCCTTTTCATCTTCAGAGGTTTTTCCTGTAGGTGCAGTGACCTGTCAGAAAGTAGCAGGTGATGTGTGGGAGGCCTACTCACCTTGCTCTTTAAAGTGGCCAGAATGGCTGGAAAATGGCCTTATCTTTGGGGCGTCAGAAGTGGAAGAAAAGCTTGCAGACTTCAGGAAACATCTGTTCTTCTCCGCTCCCCAAAACAGAGTCCAGGAACCAAATCCCTGGCTTCATGCAGAGCAGTCCAGACCCCGGGGGGTGGAAGACCTTAAATGCCAGCTGCTGGGTTGTGCCCAGGGAGGATGGACATGCGGGAGGCTTTGGAAGGAAGACAGACATACACACACAGAAAGTTTGCTGATACTGGGCTTGCATACCTATCCTGGATTGGTAGTAATAGTGGAAATACCATTAGGTTTCACTGATTAACTGCTAAATGAATGACCTAGACTGTGATTGTTGGAGTTGCTGGGTGTCAGTTCTCATGGAATTATACAAATATATTTAAAAGTTCTGGCACCATACCCCCTCCTTTTTTTTTTTTTTTTAAGGAAAGGTGTAGGCAGGAATGAAGGCTAGCAGGCAGGAAGAGAGAGGAGGAAGAAGCACTTATTTATTTAGTTGTTCATCTTGGTTGTTCCCCTGGCCTGGTATTGAGAATCCTGGTCTTGAGAATCCTGGTCCTTGGGATGTATATGGACTGTGCTGACCGGAGGCTGCAGACTTAACCACTAAGCCACAGATGCTCACCACCTATCTTTCCTTATTATCTTGCTGGTCATTAGGACCACTCACCATCTCCATGAGCAGGAGCAACAGGAGGGCCCAGACTCTTCTATGTGTGTGTATCTCCCCCTTCCAGGTTTTTTGGTTTTTTTTTTTTTTAAACTACTGGAGGATTTTTGAAGAAAGCTATTTAGATTTTGTGGTTGGGCTGAATTTGGGACTCACCCAGCTTCTCTGGGGCTCTTGAGGTTTGGAGTCTAGACCTTCTAGTAGGTTCAGAAACCAGCAGGGAGGAAGTCCTCACTTCCTTTCTGAAGAACCTCCGTCACTGGGGTTGTGGATGAGGTTGGGTGGCTGAGGCCTGACACTGTTTGCTCTGTGTAGACAGGTATCTCCCTCTGCCGCTCAGCAGGTGCTGGAGGTGGGGAGTTGGGGGTTGGGCAGGGCAGGGCTGGCTGGTGGTGGGTGGCACCTGGGCAGCACTGACCTCACCTTTGTGTTTCTGCTATGTCTGGGCTCTGCCCGGCCCCCAATCATCCCTGGCAGTTTCTGTTTTTCTGGAACGCCTTGTGGAGGTGGCAGTGTGCTCAGCCCCCTGGCCTTGGGCACTGCTCTGGGAGTGGGAGGGTAGTGCTGAGCTCAGCCCTCAGCCCTTGGCCAGCCCCGTGAGCACTTGGGTGAGCACACCCAACCCTCCTTCTCACAGGTAGCGCACACAGGGTCTGCCAGGCACCAGTGGGGCATGCTGGTGTGGGTAGAGAGGTGTGCAGGCTCAGGGTTGCAGCCTTGCGGCCAGAGACAAAGATGAGCTGACGCAGAGCTGCATGATGACAGACACAGGAGACAGTGGAGGTGGGTGGCAATGAGGCACATAGACTTGTGCAGGGACAGACTTCTGTGATCACATAAACGTGGAGCACACGTGTGCTGCATACACCCTAGACAGCTTGACGTGGTCACGGGGACTCGAACCTCTCATGGTCCTGTAAGTGGGCAGATACAATACTGAGCCCGTCTGGCACAGATGTGGATGTGAACTGACATTCATGGACACGGACATGGAGCCATATGAAAGTGATTTGATTACCTGAGCGGACATGGAGTTGGCTGTGGGCACCCCGGGAACACGGGCAAATATTTGTCAAGTCACCTGACAGCGGAGTCCAGCACATGATAGAGGTGGGCACTGCTGTTTTCCCTAGTCCTCGGTGTGACAGCGGTGCCCAGAGGGGGTCCAGCCTGGGGTGGCGGCACAGGGGCCCTATGGCGGGCCTTCATTTCTCGACTCCCACTGTGAGTTTGAAGACCCCAAAGGGCCCAGTATCCCTTGTTTTACTTAGGGAAACGCGACTGCCCCACTCCCTAAGAGGCGGGGCTGGGTGCATGCCTTATTAAGCACTTACTAAGCTCCTGGAACCCATTTTCCATGGGTTTCCAGGGCTTCCAAAGTGCAGCCAGGGTAGGGGAGGACCTGACTGGGGGTACTCACTGGGTCCGGAAGAGTAGGCTTGCAGTGGGCTCTCTGCTGAAATGGTGTGGGCTACTCTCCGAAACCCGTTGCTTGAGTAGGAAAGGGGACCCCCTGCATTCAGGCTCTGGTCACCTCTCTTCAACCTGGAGTTTGGGAGCCAGCCCAGTCTAGATACTTGTGATGCTGACTGACTGTGGAACCTTGGGCCTGTTACTTAATCTTTTAAGAGCTCCTAGCACAGCAGGAGCTTTGACTTTGGACACAGCTCTCTGGCCAGGACTTTCCAGGGCAGCCAGCTGCCTGGCCCCGAGTAGACTGGGCAGGCACCTTTGGTCTGAAAGCTGGAGGGCTGTGTCCTCACCCCCTGCCCACTAACTACTCCTTAGCCTGTGAGACCTCCACAGTAGGCTTGGGAAATGGCAGGTGGGGTGTGTGGAAGCTGGGGCCTGGGGCCTGCTGCCTGTCTGGTCTCTGGGAGGGGAGCCAGCGGTTTGCTGAGAATAGTCCCAAATCATGCCTCTGCCTCCCAGTGGGCAGTGTGGGCCTCCCCTGTGCGGGCCAAGGCTCTTTTATGCTTCCTCTGACTGGCATTCAGCAGAGGGCTGGGCCTGGGAGCAGCAGCTGAGATCTGGCAAGAGGCCCTGCTTCTCTTGCCTGGTCTTCAGCAGGGACTCTGGAAAAGAGAAGGCCTGGGGAGCCCTGGCCTTTGAAATCTCCGAGTTCCTCTTCCACTCAGGGCTTGTCCTGACACTGCATCCACCCCCATCTACCCCGCAGTAGACCTGCAGTGATTAAGAACACTGGTGCTGGAACCACTGGGGTCTCCATTTCAGCTTGCTCCCTCACTAGCTGTGTGCCACTAGGCAACTCACTTAACCTCTCTGTGCCCAATTCCATTGTGTAACCAAGTTAGTGATAGAAGCCTTCTTATAAGAATGTCATGTTGGTGTTCCTTGGTGGAGCAGAGGTTTGGGATAGTCAGTGTACATCCCAAAGACCTAGGTTTGTGTCTTGGGACTGTGGGCAATGACCAGAATGAAAAACTAAGAAAAACTAAGTAAAATAAAGTGCTTCTTCCTCTTCTCTTCTCGACAGTCTGCTTCTGTTCTCCTTCTGTCCTGCCTGCCTGTACCTTTCCTTCAAAAAAAAAATTCATGGCTTGCCCTGAATGGTGGTCCACGTACATCTCAAGAACCCAGGCTCGAGACCTGGGGCACAGGGGAATGGCCAGGATGAACAAAGAAATCAAATGAAGTGTTTTCAGTGCTGCTTCCTTCTCTCCTCATTCATGCTGTTACCTTTTCTTTACAAAAAATAAAAAATAAAGTTACAAGGATGAAAGGAAAAAGCATGGAGAGGGCTTGAGGGCAGCGTGTGACCACGGTAAGTGCTCAGTGAATATGAGATGCTGCGGTTACCGATCATGACTGCTACTGAGCAGAGGGAGCATCTTGTGAGTGCAACAGTGCTTGTGAAGTGCCACATGGTGGGACAGCGCCACAAAGCATCCGGTCAGCTCCCTGATCTTTCCTGGCCCTGGGTTCAGTAGCAGTTGCAGGGGGCAAAGGTGAATGAGGCTCAGTCCCTATCAGGATGGTCCCCGCTGGCACCTTCTGACGGTCTGTGCCAGCTACAGACCTTGTCTCCCCAAGGAGGAGAGCTGCAGGGAAGGAATGATTGCCTGAGGGTGCAGTGAAACTTCAGCTTTGAAGGATGATTCAGAATTTTCCAGGGTGAGAGAAGGCTTCCCAAGGAGAAAGCAGCTCATACAGGGGTATGACAGCTTGATGTTTTTAGGGAACACAAGCAGACCTTGGATAGGGGACCCATCCTTAGCACTCTGACTCATCTGGAAAGACGTTGTATGCTAGGACCTTCTGTCCCTCCCATTCTGGGGTCCCCGTTTAGACATGGATGCTGGAGGCCCACTGGAATACCAGTCTCTCCCTTGCCTTTTAGGAATCGCGTTAGCTGTTTCCCGAGTCTCCAGAGATTTCCCCATCTGCCAGCTCTCCCCGGGGCCCCTCAGCTTTGAGCCAGAACTCCAGGCTGCTGCTACCCTACATCAACACGCTTAGTTTTGCTCTTAGCTAAGATGTCCATGAGTGCCTAGGTCCTCCTTCTTGGGAAGGAACTGGAGCATGTAAACCTTTCCTAAGGAGCGAGTGTCTAATAGAATTCCTAGACCTTGGAAGGTGTTTGATATATTTCCTGTAACTGAAATATGGACTGGCTTTATTTCTGAGGGTTACCCTGGCACTATGCCAAGGCTGGGGCTCTGGTGAGAGAGACACAGGGCATCCAGGGTGACCACATGCCCATGGCAGGCCGGAGGGAGTGATTGAGAGTGGGCTGTGCAACTGCCTGTGGGTCCCCAGGACCCTAGGGCTTTTGGAGATTCCAGGAGGGGTTGAGGGCACCGTGGGTTCACAACTGGGCTTCCCACCCTTGTTGTAAGAAACAACCCCCTTGCCAAGGGATGGGGTCAGGGCCCTGCAAGGGTGAGAGGTGGGTGCCCAAAGATGGCTTTGGACCTGACTGCGGGCTGCATTGCCTCTCTCTGGGTCCTTCCCAGAGGGAGGACAGGGACACTTGGGTGTTTTGAAGGTTCTCTTTAGAAAGTGGTGGGATGGTCTTCTTTCTTTCTTTTTTTTAAGGCAAGGTGCAGGCAGGGATGAAGGTGAGCAGAGACAGGCAGGAGGAGAGAGGAGGAAGAAGCACTTTATTATTTAGTTGTTCGTCTTTGTTGTTCCACCTGCCCCAGTCTCTTAACTGCTGCTGCGTGGAGTGACTTGCGGGAGACAGGACTCCTGTCTGGTGGTCCAGGGCACAACTCTCACCCAGGCTGGGCTGGTCTTGTGACTTAGGGTTTCAGCCTAGCCACTTTCTTGAACCCTTGGGGACAGTCCAGGGGGAGGGAGAGGAGATGGGACTTGGGAGGAAAAGTATGAATAGGTGATTTGCTCGTTTCCCTGTTCTGTCTTCTACTTCATACTGCTCAAATCCGGGTAAGTGTCCACTTTGGAAATAGATTTGTTCAGATAGGATTCACATGCCACACAAGTTGCTCAAAGTATACATTTCTGTAGCTTTTAGTATATTACAGAGTTGTGTATCATACCACAGTCTAATCTGGCAACATTTTTTATCAGCCCCAAAAGATACTCTGTACCCGTTTGTCATCACTCCTAGCCTCAGCCCAGGAATCTTTCTGTCTCTATAGATTTGCTTGTCCTGGACATTGCATATAATGGAATCAGACAATGTGTGTTTTATTGTGAATTCCCTTTTAAAGGGAAAACACTCTGTTGATTTTTTTTTAGAAAATAACTTGCACATTTTCTTATTAGAATATAACTTAAATGTGTAAAATAGAAAACTAGGTAAGAGTGCCTTAAACGGGCACCATTTTTGCCCACCTGTAAAACAAGCATGGACAACTAAGAAAACCTGAGAGCCAACTCATTCCAAAGGAACAGTGAGAATATATGGGGAGGGTGGGAACTGCAGTGAGGTCGCCAGTGTTGGGTAGAGAGCAGAGAACTGTTCCTCTTCTGTGTCTCCAGCTGTTACCTGAACCTGCCGTTCTCAGTGGCATTCATGATGCTGAGCCAGCTGGATGGTTTGGGGTAACTCTGAATACTTGTGTTTGAGTCCATGCTGCCGGTGAGGAATCCCCAGATACCTGTTTTCATAGAGCATCACTCGACACCTGGAGCCCTGTCTTGTCTGGTTAGAGAGCAGGGTGGAATAGTGATATTGACATCTGCATGTAGTGGCTCTTAATCCCACTTCTTGTGGGAATCAGGAACTTGGCACAAACAGAGAGGGGCTGCGCCCAGCTCACACAGATGTTCTCAGCATGACATAGTCCCGACTGCTAAGAGGCTGGGCCTTTGAATTGGGTGTATCCAGGCTGCTGTGGGCTATGGGGGGCTCAGTTCTCCATGCCGGTCCCCTCTGTGAACCACAGCCTTTGTGGTGTGTACGATGATGTCATTTGGCCCCCATGGAGAAGGAACTGGATTGTAAACACAGGATCGGACTTAAGAGTGCCAAATAGCACATCATTGCTTTCTTATGAGATGGTCGTTCAGATGGTCCAGGGTTGCTCTCATTACCTGAAAAAAAACTCGAGTATGTGGCACCCCCTGGTAGAATAGTGGTTGGGTCTGCTGCCTCTGGCTGGTTGTAGTCCACATGCATCCCAAGGATCTGGGTTCACATCTTGGGACTGGGGGAGGGGGAACCAGCCAAGATAAAGTGTTTCTTCTTGCTTTCTCTTCCTGCCTGCCTACCCATTCATTCCTGCCTGCACCTTTCCTTAAAAAAAAAAAAAAAAAATTGAGCAGGTAAATTCACTTAACATTGAATCATGAAATGTGTGGTTCAGTGGTGTTGTGAAGCCGTCACCTGTCTAATCACAAACATTTAAAACATGTTATTTATTATGGTATAGAACACTTAACATGAAGCTCTCCCTATTTAACGCGTGTAATCCACGATTGCTGACTCTAGGAGAGTGTTGTTCAGTGGAGCTCCAGAGCTTACTTACCTTTAGTTGAAGCTTGGTATCTGTTGATTAGTAATTCCCAGTCCCCCACGCCTCCACCCCGGCAGCCACCATCTCGCTCTGAATCTGACTGCTCTAGGTGTCTTGCAAGTGGCATTCTCTTACTGTGACTGGCCTATTCCACTGAACATACTGTCCTCAGGGTTCGTCATGTTGTAACTTATTATAGCATTTCCATCATTTTAAAGACTGAATAACATGTCATTGTATGAATCTATCGCATTTTCTTTATCCATTAATTTCATCAAAGGACATTTGAGTAATTTCTATCTCTTGGCTCTTGTGAGTAGTGCTGCAGTGAACATGGGTGTGTAGATATCTCTTTGAGATCCTGATTACATTTTTTTATTTTTGAGAGAAAGGCAGGAAGGGAGAAGAGGAAGAAGCAGTTTTATTTATTTTTGTTTTTTTCTCTTCAGCCCTGGGTCAGAAAGCTGGGTCCTTGGGCTTTACATGGTCCACACCCCAGCTGACTCAGCCACCTGAGCCACAGGGGTGTGCCCCGATTTCAGTTCTTTTGGAGAAATACCCAAACTGTGGGAGCCGGACCGCATGGTGGTTCTATTTTTAATTTTTGGAGGAGACTCCATACTGTTTTCCATAACAGCTACAACATTGTACAGTCTGACCAAGAGTATAAGGATTCCAACTTCTCTACCTCTTTGCCAGCACCTCTTGTTTTGTTTTGTTTTGCTTTCAGTAGCTATCCTGACAGCCAGAGGTGATATCTCGTTGTGGTTTTGATTTGTAATTCCTTGATCAATGATGTTGAATTTATAAAACATTTTCATCACCCCAAAAGGAAACCCCATTTCCATTAAGCAGTCACATCTCACCCCACTACTCCTCAGCACCTAGTAATCACTAATCTGCATTGTCTTTAGGGACTTGCCTAATTTGGATATTTCATATAAATGGAATCATGTATTATGTGACGTGTCATAGCTAGCATCTTACACTTAGTATAATATTAGGGTTCATTTGCCTCATGGCATGTAGATTTGCTTCATTCTTTTTATAGCTGAATAACACATGCATGTGCTACATTTGATTTATCACTTGGATTATGTTCACCTTTTAGCAATTGTGAATAATGTTGCTTTGAACATAGGTGTACAATTATTTGCTTGGATACCTGTTTTCAGGTCTCTTGGGTATATACTTAGGAGTGGAATTGCCAGGTCCTATGATAATTCTTTGTTTAACGTTTTGATGTATATATGTATATGTATATATACATATATATATCCATTTTAAAGGAAAGGTGTAGGCAGGAGTTAAGATGAGTAGGCAGGCAGGCAGGCAGGAAAAGAGGAGGAAGAAGCATTTTATTTATTGTATTCAGTTTTTTATCTGGTTGTTCCCCCGGCCCCAGGACGCAAGCCTGGGACTGAGGCTGCATGTGGCTGCGTCTGTCAGAGGCTGCAGACTTCACCGGGTAACCGCGGGGCACCTGGCTTGATCTTCCTGAACTAGGTAGTGTGATGGTTGTGCGTCATTGTGCATACACTAAATGCCACTGCCTTGTATGCTTTTCAATTTAAAAACATTTTGAATTGTATACTTTTTTTTTAAAGGAAAGGCATAGGCAGGAATGAAGGTGAGTAGGAGGCAGGCAGGAAACGAGGACGAAGGAGCATCTTTATTTTATTTTTATTCAGTTGTTCACACAGGTTGCTTTTCCCCCAGTCCCAGGACTCAAACCCAGGGGTCTATGACTTGTTCCTTTGGAGGTAACTGAACTAACTTCTACTCCACCAGGACATGCCGAATTGTGTACTTTAAAACTGTGGATTGAATAAGTATGTAAATTAAATCCCAAGAATTAAAAATAAAAAATGCTTATGGATCCTGAAGCAGACATTCCTGGAGTCTGCATTGGGTCCTGTCTTTGGCTCGGGAACACTGAGTCCTGCATGGCTTCTTGAGGGTCCTGTGGACTCCCAGGGTCGTGCGGGTGCAGGGCCTCACCTGCCTGAGGTGAGGGCTCACGGCTGCCGGCCTCCTGCCTAAGCTCATTCTGCCCTTTCTGACTCCTAGATGAGAGGGGTGACTGTGGAGTCAGTTCCCTCCCGTTCCCACTGTCAGGTGGGCTGTGCATCTCAGCCTTGACCATGGCCTGGACTCCGGCCTGAGAGGCCCGTAGTGGGTCTCACGAGCCACCTGGCTTCCCTCTGGGCCCGCTTTCCTCGCTGCCATTCGTGTTGCTTTCCAGAGTGACCCACCTGGGCTCAGGACCACTTCCTCTTTCCCTTCAGGCCTTCAGGGCCACTGCCTCCTGAGATTGTGGCGCGGTGGGCTGGAGGAGACTGCGGCTTTCCTGTCTGTCCCACGGCACACTTACTCAGTCTGCCCCTTCTCAGTGAGTGGCAGCCCACCCCTCTTTGTTCAGGCCAAACCCGTAAGTCATGCGCGCTTCCTCTGTGTCTCACTTCACCGGTGACGTGCGGGCAAGTCCGGTGGGCTTCCCCTTCGGCGTTGATCCAGGACCAGCCCTTTTCCTTGCTCCCCACTCACTGGCCCAGCACTGTTATGGAGACTCCTAAAGGCCTGTTGACTTGTCCCTCATTCCCCAGCAGACTCTTCAAACACAGCAGCCCAGGTGACCTTGTAAGACCGGAAAATTCAGATCAGGGCTCTTCTCTGCGCCACACCCCACAGTGGCTTTTTATTTATTCAAAGTGAAAGCCAGTGTCCTTACTGTGAACTCTGGGATGCCCTCATCTAATACCCACCACCCCTGCGCACCTTGCTCCAGCCAAACTGGCCGCCTCCCAGCACCTTCAACACCCTGGGAGCATCCCACGCAAGGTCCTGCCACAGGCTGTCCCTGCGACTGGGGATGCTTTTCCTTCAGAGTGCCAGGTAGCTTTCTGTGTCACTTCCTTCAGGTCTTTGTTCAAATGCTAAACCTGCCTGGAGACCCTGTCTAAACTTTCGTGCCTTATTTCCAGAATTCTTGTCTTATCACCTGTCACCTCCTGATCTACTCTATTTTGCTCATATGTATTGCTTCTGTGTTTCCTGCTAGTATGTGTGAGGTAGAAATTTTTGTTCTGTGTTCTCCACTTCTAGAACCATGCTCCACACAGAGTAGGTGCCCAGAAATATTTGAGAACGACCGCATTGAGAACGAGCAGAGTAACCCATTTTAGAGATGAGCAAACCTTTCAAGAAAGGTTGTCTTGAAACTAGTCTCCTGACTCCCAGCCCAGTGATCTTTAGCTGAGCATCACTTTCACCTCCTTCTTGTGCCTCTGTTTCCAGGGACATCTATGCTAAACCGTGTGGATTCCTGCATCAAGTCCCCCTTGGGGATCCTCTTGTTAGCCTGGTACTTCTCGAATTGTCACTTACCTCCTGGCATGTGTACAGAAGCAGGTAACATCCATTGTTGAGCGTTCAGTGTGACAGGCACTGGACTCAAGTTAGATGGATGCACCTCACAGACCTCTCAGCATCCTGAACAGGAGGAGTGAGCGTTTAGCCTGTTCTGTAAATGGGATATGGAGAACTTTTGTATAGAGATGACAAGGGTTGATTAGTTCTTGCACTGAGAGGGTATAGGGGAAGCAGCCCTCTTAGGCAGTTCTGTTTGCTGAAATGCCACAACCTACTTGGAAAAGTAACATGGCAGTGTTTATTATAGTTTTTTTTTTTTTTTTTAAGAAAGGTACAGGCAGGAATGAAGGTGAGCAGAGGAGACAGGAAGGAAGAGAGAGGAAAAAGAAGCATTTTTATTTATTTTATCTTGGTTGCTCCCCTCAGTTCTGGGTCACAAACCCAGGTCCTTGGGATGTACATATATTGTGTCTGGTGTGCCTATTGACTACAGTTTGAAAACACACATGCCTTTTTTATCTAAGTAGTCCAAATTTGGGTGGCCTGTCCTAGAGGAGTTAAATGATCAGGATGTAAGGTGGATTTGTGGCCACACTTGGAGGCCTTTCAGTTCCTGTCCTTTCCTGCTGCAGGGCATTTGCTTCTGCTCCCTCTGCCTGGCAGGCTTGCTTCATGGTCCAAAGCTATTCTGCTGTATCGGCATAGGCCTCCTGTGACTTTCTTATCTAGACTGTGTCCTTTTCCTCCTTGCCTCCTCGTCTGTCTCAGCATCCCAGCCCCTTGTTGACAGCACTGTGTGTAAGTGTGTCAGGATTGTCTTCTCAGTCGGCTTCTCCTTCCTCCTCTTTTTGTCTCTCACTGCAGTGTCTGCTCCACCAGGGGCCAAGACGCTGAATCTCTAGTGGACACTGATCATACCTCGTAGCTATTTGCTAAATGCATAGTGATACCATGAAGTGGCCTGCCTGCCATTAGACAGACATGGATGGAATCACGTCACTGGGAGGGGTATTTGTGTTCTTTTGTTCAGGGCAGAGAGCTTATTGGAGAAGGAAGCTTAAACAGTGAGTTTGGAGTGGGTGGGAAGGATATAACCTTTTTCTTTATATATCTGCTTTGTGACAATAAATATATGTTTTGTGATATACGATCTGGTCAACAAATCCTGAAAGAAGTCGTATTCAGAGGGAGCAGCAGAACCTGAACCCTGGTCCCTCTGACTCCTAGCCCACCACCTAACCTTTTGCATGGCCTTTTCACAGGCAGCCTCTCCGTATCATCTCACTCAAGTCCTCAGAGGAAGATAGACTATGAGTTATCAGCCATTCGTGTTGTATTTTGCCCGTTGGGATGATATAACTTACAGACTGTAAATCTGGACAAAGATTGATGATGAATTGTTACTGATACATCACCTGTGTAATGTCACTGTGGATCACCACACCTAGATCAGGATATAGAACATTTCCAGTGACCTGGAAGGTTCCTGGGCCCCCTTTGCAATCCCTAACCCTCCCATGCTCTCAGGTGACCGTATTTCTGAGTGTCTCCCCCAAAACAGCATTTTCTTGGACTTTATGTAAATGGCATCATAGTATAGTATGCACTGTTTTTATCTGACTTCTTCTGTTTGTTTTTTCTCTCTTAACATAGTCCTGTGAGAGTCATTGTGATGTCGTGGACATTAGCAGCTATTCCTCTCACTGCTGTGTGACAGTCCACTGCATGGTTGTACTACAGCGCATTTATTATTTTCCTGTCGACAGACTTTTACCTTGTTCCCCAGTCTTTAATGATATGACAAGCTGCTTCCGTCCTGTCTTTTGATGGGCACACACACCGTCTTCTGTAGGATCTATACCCGGAGTGCTTGCTGGGTGATGGCAAAGAATCTTCCTTTACCAGTGCGCCCTGGTGGCTTCGCAGGTAAGGTCACCAGATGCAGTCCACATTATATCCAAAGAATAGAAGGGTTCAGGCCATGGGGTCAGTGGGAACAACCGAGTGCACAGCTAAATAAAATAAATGTGTCTTCCTCCTCTCTTCCTGCCTGCCTGCACCTTTTCCTTGTTTAAAAAAAGGAGGAAGCTAAGGAGGCTTCTGAAGATCCGGAAGGGGAAGTGACTTGTTCAGGGTCACATAACGACTCACAGTTGAGCTCAGCCTGTCTGCCCTCCTTCCTCAGGCCCTCTTGCCCTTGGTCTTCCCCCCTCCACTGCCCCCATAGCTGCTGCCTTGTGGAGAGGATGGTCAAGCTGGATGTGAGGGGGTCTCTGGGGGAGCCACATTTCTGGCTCACCTTTCCCTGGGCACACACATCTCGCCCAACCATCTCCTTTCCCATCTCTGATCCAGAGATGGTGGGTGAGCTGCAGTGGCCCTCCTTGATCGTAGAGGATGCTGAGTGAGATAGGAGGCTCTTCTGTGTGCTGGACATCGGTACCTGGGCTGACCAGGCACAGGCGTTGGCATGAGGGGGCTGCACTGGCATCTTCTCCCGGGGCCAGTGCATGCAGGACGTGTGGGTGGGCTCTGCGTGCTTCCTACTTGCTATGCTCCTGGTGGCTGCGGGGCTGTGGGCCGCCCCCTCGGACCCCATCCTGCTGGCAGGGGCCTGGCAGACTGGCTCAGGCACGGGCCCACCCGGCTCAGGGCTCTCCTCCTCTTGGAAACCTCCCAGGCCTGAGGCAGCAAGTGTGTCTCTTTCTTGACTCCTGCTGCCCCTTCCGTGATGAGAGCACCATTCCCTACCAGGTGCTGCCTTCAGCTCTTCCCATGCCTGTCCTGTCTCTGGACCCTGACTTCTCCAAGGGCAGCACGGAAATGAGTGTGGACATCTAATCCCACTTTGTTAGGAGCCCTTGATTTTTCTCATTGAGGAAAAAACACGTAGTTCAGTGGCAGTAAGTATATTCACACTGTTGTACAACTGCCAGCGCCATTTATCTCCAGAACTTTCTCGTCTTCCCAAGCTGAACTATTGCTCGTTGAGCACTGACTCCCCATCACCCTCAGCCCTGGCTCCTTCGCTTTCTGCCGCTGTGACTTTGCCTTTGCTAGGTGCTTCCTGTCAGTGGACTCATGCAGTATTTGTCTTTTTGTGTCTGATGTAAACACTTAGCATATCTTTTTCTTTTTTTTTAATTCATCTTAGTATTTTATTTCTCTTAGAAATTTTCCATTTCAGCTAAGTTTTCAAATTTAATGAATAGGTTATCCATAAGATTGTTATATTTTAAAGTCTGCTCTAAAAGTAAGTTCACCATTGTTTCGTTGTGTGTGTGTGTATGTGTGTGTGTGTGTGTTCTTTCTCTTCCTTTTCACTTTGTTCCTTTTCTTTCTGGTGTGTTTTCATCCTTCATTAATTTCTAGAGTTGTGCACTTTATTTCCATTCTTTCCCTTTATTTGAATTTAATAGTTTCATTTGCTTGCTTACTAGCTTGAAAGACTCACTCTAGCTGACTCATTTTCAGTCTTCTTTAAAAAGGATTAAAGGTTGTAAATCTGATTTTTGCTAATTAAAACCCACATGTTTTAATCTGCAGTAGGAAATGTGTTTTCTACTCACTTTCTAAGATTTTGACATCATTGTAGATTTGCATGGAGTTATAAGAAATAATGCAACGAGATTCTGTGTACTTTTATTCAGCCTGCTGCCCCCATTTAAAAATCCTGCAGAACTGTTTGTAGCACCACGCCACAGTCAGGCTGACTGTAGTCACAGGACAGGACATTTCTGTCACTGCAAGAATCCCTTATGTCACCCTTTTCTACTTATATTCTACTCCCTTGTAAACTGCAGCCACTAACCTATTCTCCATTTAGAATTTTTTCATTTCAAGAATGTTATAGAAATGTAATCATACCGTGTTCAACTTCTGGGCACTGGGTGTTTTCACTCCATCTAATTGCCTGCAGAATCATCCAGTTGTTGTGTGTGTCAGTAGATCATTCTCTTATCGCTGAGTTAACATTCCATGGGGTGCTGGTGCCAGTTTGTTTAACCCCTCATCAGATGAGCAACATCTGGGTTGTTTCCAGTTTTTAGTTTTACACATAAAGCTGTAATGAACGTTCATATGCAAGTTTCTGCATGGAACAGTCTACAGAAAAGTCTATGCACATTTATTTTTAGTAGCTTGATGTATAGTAGCTGAGGGTATTTTAATTTGCTTTAATTTCATTGTTAATCTGTGAATGGTTATTTGGAATTTTGAAAATATATTTGTGTATCTGCATTTATTTAGGATTAACATTTTGTGGTTGGCTTCTATCTTCCCTCCTGCCTGCTCCCCATGAGATCTCAAGAGACCATTAGGGAGAGAGAGGAGAGGAGAGGGAAAGGGAGGAAAAGAAATAGAGGGAGGAGATGGGAGGAGAGAAGAGGGAGGGGGAGGCAGAGGAGGAGAAAACTATATATGTGAGTTTAGTTTGTATTCATGTTTTAAAATGTATTGTGTTCTTATTTGATCAATTTTGTATGTTTTCTATATATTCTTTAAAAGAATATGTAGGTACGCCCTGGTGGCTTAGTGGATAAGTCTACTAAGCATAGTGTGTGTATATCCCAAAGCCCTAGGTTCATGACTCAAGCTGGGGGGGAAGTTCGTTTTTTTGTTTGTTTGTTTGTTTAAGGAAAAGTGCCGGCAGGAATGAAGGAGAGCAGAGGCGGGCAAGTAGGAAGAAACATCTTGTTTATTTTATTTATTCATTTTTGGTTGTTGCTCCTGGATCTGGGGCTCGAACCTGAGTCCTTGGGATGTATGTAGACTGTGCCGAAACTCTGCTCCGTCAGGGCGTACCAGAACACGTAGCGTATGTTTTTAATGTTCATCCTTGCTTTGCCATGCGTCAGAATTTCCTTCCTTTTAAAGCTGTGCTTGTCTTCTTTTGAGCACATTTTAAAGGCACTTCTGATCTTTAGGACTGAGTGAGGGGTCAGCTTGATGGTGGGAGTGGGCATAAAAGACATTTATTCCCACTTAGAGGTGCCAGCCCTTCCTCTATGTTGTTGTAAGTAATCTTCACCACATTGTTAGTGGTAGGTAGTTAGGTACCAATATAACCCTCATTTCACAGGTAGGGAGTTAGGCTCAGAGATGTTCAGTAAGTGGGCTGGGGTCACACCGGCCTGTAACAGCCCATGCTCTGTTCTCTAGTGCAGCACCCAGCCCCGGCTTCGTGTCATTTCCTCAAACCCTTCTCATCAGCCCTGCCACTGATTGGAGTTGAGTGTGGCGTGACCAGTGCCAGCTGGCACTGAGAAGGCGATGGCAGCGGCCCCTCCTCTCCAGCCTGGGTCCCCCTTCCTGGCTTCTGTTGAGAGTCGTTTATGGAGCCGCCTCACAGGCTGGAGTGGGGATCTGCAAGAATGTGGGCTCTGTGCCCCCGGTACACGGCTGGCAGGGACTGCTTGTGTAGGGTGACCAATGGCAGGATGTCACTCTTGGCAGAACTTTCCCTGAACAAACAGCTACTAGGAGCTTCAGAATCAAGAGGACAGATAAACAGGAAGAGGGAGAAGCATAAAAATATTTTCCTTCCCCTCATATGCCCTGGCATTTTCTCCGTGCCCCTCCCTTGGCCTCTGGAGGTTGGGGTGGTGGAGATCTGGCCCTTCCAGGGACTGCCTGCAGGCCTGGAGAGGCATAGCTGGTGGAGTTTAGGTCTTAGAGTTTCAGATTTAGTTTTACCTAGTGGACTGGGATAAGCCTGGATGTTTAGGACCAGGCAGGTTCCAGTTTAAGTCTTGGATCTACTCTTCCTTTGCCATGTGGTCTAAGCCGTTCACTCAGCCTTGCACGTTGGAACTGCTACGCTACGTAGCCACATGTGTGTTTGGAGAAGAGCATGGCAGCGTATACGCATTGGGCATTCAGTGGGCATGTCTGAGGCTTAGCTCACTTAATCCTCACAGACCCCTGAGGCAGGCATAGCTCTTGTCTTCATTTCACAGACACTGAGGCACAGAGGTCACACATTTCCCTCAAGATCACTTGGCTGGTGCTGGTGGCGCTGAGGCTCCAGCCCAGGGAGTCGTGTGCTCATTGCCCTGGTGTTCTGTTGGCCTGGTGCCTGCTACAGACCTTGGCATGTGGGACTCTTGGTGCTGTGACTTTCTGTCCCTTCATTTTGACAGAGAAACCACGTTTAGTTGAGGAGGAGGGGGTGGGAGGTTGGTAGGAAGAGGCCTGCTGAGTGGTCCTGGAATAATATCTAGCCTGTGCTGAAGTGGGTCCTCAACATGTTACCGCCTCCCTGCTACCATCTTAGGTTGACACAGTGTGTCACCGTGCCTGTCTCCTACTGCCCCGACCTGGGCCGCACGTCGCGCCTCACAGAGTGGCACCCTAACTCCCTGACGTGGTCTGCACGGACCTCGGACTCAGCCCCCCACCCCACCGCATCCTGTGTTCTGGGCTCCCTAATGCCTTAATACTTCCTAAGAGGCTCTCCCAGTGTCAGGCATTTCTCTGCCATGCTTTTCCATCTGTACAAAATGCCTGTCTTATCTGTCACATGTTGCTCATCCTTCAGGCCCCAACTCAGTGCTCTTCTCTTTCAGGAAGCGCTCCTGCCCGCGTTCCATCTCCCTTCTCTGCTCAGCTTAGGGCTGTGGGAAAGTACCTGCCCTGTGTCATTTCTGAGCCTCGTTTCCTCACTGGTGGGTAAGAGGCGACAAGGAATGGAGAAAGCCTGCATTGTCTTGCCCCGGCCTGTGTGGAGTTGACCATGCCCTGTGAAGCATTGTCCTCTCAGGGTTAATTCCCTGCCGCTCCAGGAGCAGGAGCCAGGAGGGCATAGTGTGATGAAGTCACTTCCCCGCCTGGGCCTGCCATGTGCCTGACCTTCCATAGTAAATCCCGTTTCCTCCTTGGCCTCTGTGTGCCCACCCACTCCCGACTCCCATGACCCCAAAGGTCACCAGCAGGTGGGGCTCCTGGTGGAATGTTGGCCTGCTGTTCATCCGGCGAGGTCATTTCCTGTCTGGATAAGCCAGCCCCCTTTCCTGCCACAGCTCTCCACGAGGTGGTTTCATGGGAATGGTGGGGTGGGTTTGCGGGAAGCTACCTGGGGTTACGTCCAGTACCCAGCCTGCTCGTTGCTCAGCGGGCGGGGATGCGCGGGGAGGGCAGGGCCCTTTCCTGGGACAGGGCTAGGAGGCAGGCCTGAGAACCCCACTCCGATTGTGGGGACTCTGGGGTGGTTCCCTGGGGTCGCAGGCCTGTGGTGTGAGGCGAGGGCATGACTCAGCCTCCCTAGGCCTCCATTTCTTCTTCTGTGGAACCTGGAGAGCCTGCGTGTGAGACGCTCCCTCTGTCAGGAGCAGCGCTGGGAGCCTGCGAGGTCCTTCTGACTCCAGCTCCTGGCTTCCTCCATGGGGAGGTGTTTAGTTGTCCATCAGTGGCCACACAGGACTGTCCTCGCTCCTCTGACCTTTTCCTGTGGGGCCAGAGGCCCTTTGAGCTGTAAGGTTGGTACAGAGCCATGATGACTGGTATCAGCAGTTAGACTGTGGTTATTACCACCCCTCTTTTCCGAGTGGATAGGAAATCAGGTAAAAGCTGCTGGAAGATTAGAAAGATCCACCCGTGAGTCATTGTCTCAGCCACAGCCGCAGTTCACCATGGATATTTTCAGATTTGTCTTTCCAGGCATGCTTTGTATTTGTGTGTGTGTGCGTGCGTGCGTGTGTGTGCGTGCGTGCATGCGTGTGTCTGCAAGCGCGTGAGTGTCTGTGTACAGGAGCTCTTCCTCCTTTTTAATGGGATAAAATTATAAAATTGTTTGGTTTTTTTTTTTTTAAGTAAACAGAGTAGAGATTTTCCTTTTTCAGTAAATAAACTGCTTGCTTCCGCTGCTCCACCAGGATGCACCTTGTTTTTTCTTAGAAGGAAAGGAGCAGACAGGAATGAAAGAGAGCAGAGGCAGGCAGGAAGAGAAAGGAGGGAGACACACTTATTTAGTTGCTCATCTTAGTTGTCCCCGCTGGCCTTGGGATGTGAGCCTGGGACATGTGTGGACTGCACCTAGATAGCACTTCACCAGGGCATACTTCTTTGAAACTTGTAGGTTGAAGTTTCATATGCACAGCGGTGTACACATCACAAGAATACATGCTATATGCACATGATGGCCCAAAACGAGCACAGCCTTCAGATCCCACCCAGGTCAGGAGCAGAGTTCTAGCACTGGGACCCCTGCCTTCTGTCACCGTCCCGCCTTCCTGCTCCACTCTTGCTTGACTTCCAGCACGATAGACTCGTTGGACCTGTTCTTAAGTTTTCGATAAATGGAATCACAGCATATTCGCTTATGTTGCCTTCTTTCATTCCACATTTTGTTAGTGATACTCACTGACTCTTCATCTTTTTTTTAAAGGAAAGGTGCAGGCAGGAATGAAGGCCAGTAGGCAGGCAGGCAGGAAGAGAGAAGAAGAAGAAGCATTTTGTTTTTCTTAAGTTGTTCACACTGGTTGCTTCCCCATAGGCCTGAAACTTGAGCCTAGGGCTCTGTGGCCTCCTTTGGGAGGCCATCGACCTAACCGCCGCTCCACCAGGGCACAACAGAGAGCTGCAAGTTTTCCTCCTGTCAGTGCTGAGAAAGGAGCTGACCCCTCGCCTCTTACCAGCCTTGGGGTGGGTCAACTGCTGTATCTGAGATCCAGTGACAGGCAAGACACAATAGCTCATTCATTCCAGTTTTTACATTACAAGTTAGGGTGGACATTTTCTCAAGTTTATTGGCCATTGATATTTTTTTATTAAAGGTCCATTTTACTCTTAAGATGTAATTGTTTTCTCATTTTGAAAAAGGAACTTACATAATATGATAAGTCAAAATATGTTGAAAATAATTTTTTTATCTACTTTTTCACTTGCCTTTTAACTGTAGTTTTTCTGTATTGGTTAAATGCTGACCATTTTTAAAAGTAGTCTGAGCTAGTGATATTTAATTATATGTCTTCTCTAGCATTTCTTTTCCATTCCAAGGGTATACAGATGTTTACTTCTGTTCCCTTCTTTCTTGTCTGTTTCCTTGTCATTTGTCAATATTGATCCTTCTGCTTCGTTTGGAAGCATAATGTTAGGTGAGGGACAGCTTAGAGGTTATAAAACATTCTCTTGGAAGCTCTCAGCCACCTGTGTACCTGGGGCAGGTGTACCCAGGCGCTGCCTCAGTGTCAATACCTGCAAAATGGGAAGAATGCCATACATGTGACCTGCTGTTATGAGGCCTAAGCCATAGCTGCTTGCACACTTTTTAGTCTCCAGTCTCCTTCTTTTACATCCTTTAAAACCTGAAGACTCCAGAGAGTTTTTGTTTGTGTGGGTTATATATGTGTGTATGTGTGTGTATATATGTATATGTACAAATATACATACATATTTATTTAAAGGAAAGCTGCAGGCAGGAATGAAGGTGAGCAGAAAGGTAGGCAGGAAGAGAGAGGAGGAGAACGCACTTTATTTAGTTGTTCATCTTGGCTGTTGTCCTGACTCCAGGACAAGAACCTGCCGCCTTGGGCTCTATATGGACTGTACCCAACCACTGTTCCACCAGGGTGTGCCAAACTGAGCGTTTAGAGACACAGCTTTATAAATTCATTAAAAATAGTGATAGCTGACACGCCTTGGTGGCCTAGTGGTTTAGTTCACCAGGTGCTGTTCACATCCAAGGTCCCGGTTGAAGGTCAGCGGTCCGAGAAACAACTGAGATGAGCAACTAAATAAAATAAAGTGCTTCTTCCTCCCCTGTCTTTCTGCCTGCCTGCCTGTTCACTTTCATTCCTGTTTGTATCTTTCCTTTAAAAGAAAAAAGAAAAAAACAAACCTATTATACATAACACCAATAACATTTTTTTTCTGAAAACTCTACTTTCCAAAACAAAAGTTAGTGACTTTTGTTTTTGTAGTTTTGCAAATCTCTTTAATATCTGACTTAAGAGAAGACAGCTAGATTCTGGTATCTACTCCTGCCTTCATTTTGTTGTGATACATTGTTTGAGGGAAGTTTGTGAAGGAAATCCACCTCCACACAGAGAAGTACTTGGAAAGGAGAGGAGTGGGGGACGGCCCCATGGCTGTTCCTTTGATCTGCAGAACAGTTCAAGAAGTGGTAGTTTCTTAGAAATTAGTTGACATGTGGAATCTGGAAACATTAATGAACTTCTCTTATTTTGTTACATTCAAATCCCTTGGCCCATCTTTCTCTGTGATTGGATCCTTGATCTTGGTGTAGTTTCGAAACATCATGTATTGGCTTTTGGGAAAATATTGGTTCACTGGTTATATGGATCTTCCAAATATGGACATGTTTTATTTCATCATATCCAACGATGACAGATGTCAGCATTGATACTCAGATCATAAAATCTTTGTTTTGGGAAACTCTCAGACTCACAGTGGCAGATGCAAGTTTTCCCAAGTTTTGAGTTTTTTCTCTTAAAGTTCACATTTTATAATTGGCAACCTTTATAACGCTGTTACTTGTTTTCCTTGAAGGGACAGGCTCGCTTTGTTACTTTTCAGGAAAATGTCTGCTAGAGACCCAATTCCATTGTTTGTTGGCCACTCTTTCAAGTGAGTCAGAGCGGTGGTGTGGACAAAGAGGCTTGTTTTGCTGGAGCGCAGACACACTGACAGGGTTTTCCCTCCAGACACCTGTCATACCTGTGAACAGCCCGGTCAGCGTGTCCTGTGTCATCACACAGAACATGAAAAAGACATGTATTCAAGGGCTGAGGTTCAGTGAAACCATTTTTACTGCTTTATCCAGGGTATTCTTAAAAAAAAAGTGACACTGATGTATTTTGTCACCAGCCCAGAGAGGGGCCACTGCTGAGACTCTAGCAGCTTCACTGCCGTCTGCATCGTCTGCATCGTCAGATGTCCTGACGGTGAGGAAGGCAATGAGTCCTAGTACTGTCTGAGAGTAGTTTTGAACTCTTAGAGCCCTGGCAGGTGCTGGGGCCCCTGGGTTCTGTAGAGTTTGCTGTTCCTGTCAAACTGGATTCGATGGTGGGTGCAGTGCCTCACCCACGTCAGGGTGAGGATGCTTCTCGGGGGAGTCAGGGACATTTCTCCTGCTGCCTTTCTTCTCCTCTTCCCTGACAAACTCGAAAGAGTACAAGACAGGGGACCTAGAGTTGTAGGCCATTTGGTGTGCACAATTAATCATTTGTGGTCTCAGATCCTGCTCAAGGCACTAATGTATTGGTATTTAGGTGTAAATGAGGGTCCCAGGGGACTTCCTTGGCACCCATTTTTCTTGCCTCCCCTAGGAGACCAGAGTATGGCTCAATAGAGAGACCCAGGGTTCCAACCAGGCAGCTCCTCATGGATGGAGTCTCTTTTCAGACTGGGACTCCTCAGAGTCACCTGCCTCTCTCTGACCGAAGGAGCTTCCCTGGCGTCTGGCTGCCAGAACACTCCTCATTAGCCGTAGCCCCGTGGGACTCAGGGGTTGGCATCTCCCACCCCCATTTTCTATAAGGCAGTCCACACTTGTGGAGGGCCTGCTGTGTTGGCTCTAGGCTAAATCTCCACTGTGTCATTTCATTTATGCTCACAACACAGACTCTTGCAAGTTGATCTTTATTTTTTTTGGCTGCTGTTCTTTAAAAGTTGTGTTCATTCTAGTGACTGCTCTGTGCCAAGCATTGGATTGCATTGAAGGCTAGCCCTGATTCTGACCTGCTGGGCTTCAGGTGGGCGTACCCATGGCGGGGTGTGTCCGATGTGTGTGGTTGGGGGGGGACGTTCAGGATGACTTCCTGGCATAGGGGCTGGGCAGAGGGAGCAGGGCAGTAAGATGTGGAGCGAATGAGTGTGAGGTTGGTGTGTGGCTGTTAAACTGGATCTGCTGTTCGTGGAAGGAGCAGTGGCGACTGTTTGGTTGCTGGAGGAAACTGACTAGGTTGGACCAATGGAGAGGTGGCACAGCTTTGTCGTTTATGGGCAATGTAAAGGGTTGTCAAAGGCACAATTTCTAACATAGATGATGAAGATCCCCAACTCCCTGACCCAGTAAGATGCACCTTGGCCTTATCATTATTGTTTTGTTATTATTTGCAAAGAACTGTTGAGATGTCTGTTCTAGACACTGCAAGAAGTTCCCTTTGGCTGGAGTTCAGAGCAAAGGTAGGAGTTATCGAGCAATAGACTGGAGAAGGACTGGGCCTACTTGGGGAAAGACGATTGCCGTGTGCTTCCTTCTTGAGTCTAACTGAATAAAGTCTTTTTTGCTGAAATCTGCCTGCTCTGCTTGGTGCGCTTCATGCTCTCGAGAGGGAGAGCTCTTCCTGCTTGGGCTCTTCCCTGGCCCTGGGGGGACATCGCAGTGAGGCTGATGAGCAGGAGAGAGAGCTAGGAGACGCCTGGCCCTGACCCTGCCATCCACTGTCAGTGTGACTGTGGGCGGGTTTCTGGTCTATTCTGGACCTCAGTTTCCTTTTCGATAAAAGAAGAGAAATAGACTAGGGTCTCAGAGACCCTCTGGCACTAACTCTTGATACACACTGGTGTCCAGAGAGGGTTTGACCCTGGTGTGTGTGTGTGTGTGTGTGTGTGTGTGTGTGTGTGTGTAGGCAGTCAGTGGAAAGGGCCCATGCAGGCGGGGGCTGATCTGGGCCCTTGCCCTGAAAGTTAACCCCCTTCCCCTCCAGCTCTGGTGGGTCCCCCAGCAGGATCCCTGCAGCAGGGTGACTTCCTCCCTGTTTGTTCTGCAGCTGAGGCAGATGTTTCCGGCAGCTGGCCACGCAGCCTCCTGCCCTATTTTTAGCTCCATTGTTACTCTCCCTGGGCATCTGGCTGCCAGGGGTGTGTGAGAGCTGTGGCCTTGGAAGGAGCACTCTTCCTTTGGTCCAGCTTGTTCTCTGTCTTCTGCTAGTTCTTTGATGTGAGCGTCCCATGTCAGTTGGGAGAGGCAGGGCAGCTGCCAGAGAAGCGGGGAGTGATGGAGGATGATGCAGTGGAAGGAGTCCGGCTGGTGGACTGGGAGCCTGTCGTCATGTGCAGTGAACTCAGCAAGCCTCAGTTTTCACATTGGCTCAGTGGGACAGAAGCTTGTTTTGTCTCCTCATGGGGTTGTTCTGAAGCTTGAATGAGATCACGTAGAATTTCTTTAGCAAAACGACATTCGGGACTTAACACTACCATGGGTTCAATCTTGTGGGAGCCCCGGAGAGCCATCAGATCCAGGGTGGGGAGAGAAGCATGTTCTTACTAAACAGCAGGCCAGTCGGCTCCAGGCCAGGGCTCTGTGGGCACAGGCTGTGTGCTGGAGGGCTTGGCACAGGGCGTTGGTGGGTGGGGTGAAGGGATGAGGATGAGGATGGCATTCCTGGTGTGGGACCAGGACCAGGGATGGCAGAGCCATGGTGGCAGGGAAGACCAACTGTGTCCTGGGAGGTTCAAGCAAGAGGGACCTTGGACATCTCTGGCCAGCAGCTCTGGGGCTGCTCTTCCCTAGAAGGGGCTGCAGAGTGGGCCTGTGGGGCAGAGTGGGTCTGGGGGCCGGGAGGCACCCACCCTCTTCCTGAGCCAGCTGCCAGCACCGTGGCTCTGCTTCTGGCTGTTTTGCACATTGGCCTTACATAAAAGATTGATTTTGCACCAAGGGTTCATTCAGCTGCTAAAATATTTGAAAGCCATCATCTTGTTCCGCCCCTTGGTTTCCAGATGGAGATCAAGTGTGGCCCAGAGAGGATTGTGCTGACCAAGGCCTCTCGGGAAGTCCGTGCTGAGGGGAACGTCTCCTGGGGCTTTTCCTGATGCATACCACAGGGCCCCTGGTACCTGGGTGTGTTAGGATGGTGAGGGTGGGAAGTGGCATCTTTAGTGTCAAGCATGGGAGTTGAGCTTGAGTGGGAGGGATGGGGACAGACCCCAGGGGCGGGCCATGGTTCTTTCCAGCTCCTTAAAATGATGCTTTAGGCATGCCCTAGTGGAGTAGCGGTTATGTCCTCCTCCTCTGGCCAAGCGCAGTCCACATACATCCCAATGACCCGGGTTTGCATCCAGGGCTGGGGGAACAACCAAGATGTGTGACTAAAATAAAAAATGGAATAAAAATTGTTCTTCCTTCCATCTCTTTTTGCTTGCTTGCCTATCTGCCTTCATTCCTGGCTGCACCTTTCCTTTAAAAAAGAAAGCGTATTAGCTCTCTGATGTTACTAGCGATCAGAAGTAGGGTTCAAGTATAAGTTCCCACTGGTCCTTTGGGGCCTTATCCCTGGCAGCATCAGGAGAGTCAGCAAGGCCAGGGCTTTGGCTTGGGTCTCAGGAGACTAGGTTTCTGCTCACCTTGAAATGCCCAAAGGGCCAGCTTCTTGGAGCTGGGCCGGTGGGCATGCCCAGGTACTCTTTTTTTTTTTTTTTTTTTTTTTTTTTAAGGGAAGGTGCAGGCAGGGATGAAGATGAATAGGCAGGCAGGCAGGGAGAGAGAGGAGGAAGAAGCGTTTTATTGTATTTGTTGTTGTTGCTCACATTGCCTTTCCCCGCTGGCCCCAGGACACAAACCTGGGTCCTTGGGATGGACGCAGACTGTGCTCCTTCGGAGGCAGTTAACTGCTGCTCCACCAGGGCTCACCATGTCCAAAACTCTTAACCCTCTTCTCCTCAGGGTCCTTCTCCAGTGTTCTGTCCTTCCCGCTCTCAACCCCTGGCTGCAGTAAACCTGGAGATGGACAGCAAGCAGCTCCATGCTCCTTCAGTAACAGAACAGCTGTGCTTCCAGAGTGTACTGGCGTTTCTCAGGGTTTTTTACACTCCCTGCTCCTCCCAGGGGGGAACAAAAGGCAGGTCCCTCCCAATCAGATAGCACTGCTTGGTCAGCAAGGGCTCAGGAGGGACACTGAGAGACCCAGATGGGGAACTTTTTGGGTCTGCCTCTGCCTTTTTGGGGCAGTGGAGGCCAAATTTCTATCTATAGTGCAGATCAAACATCTGGCTGCTTAGAATGTTCCAGATCTCTGTTGACTCTGGGGAAGCTGCTACACATCACCGTCTAGCATTGGGGGTGCTCGGATTGTCTCCCGTGTGCACCTCCTCAGCTACCCCGTGAGCCCCAGTGCTGGCGGTGCTGTCTCCTTGCATCCTGTACTCGGCTGGGCTGGGCTCACAGTTTCCTGGTGGCCCTCTGCCTGAGCACAGGCCCCAATCCACAGTGAGGCTTGACTTTCACCAGCAGAGAAACTTCAAAATTCTTCCGCCAGAGGGACAGCAATAATTTTGGTCCTGTTGCCATGTGGCATGTGGTCACTGAGGGTCAAGCCCAAAAATAACAGAGTGCATTAGTCAGGATTGGATTTGGCTTCAAGTAGTAGGAAAAGCCAAACGACAATGGCTTATATGAGATGGAAGTTTATTTCTCTGTCCTGTCCAAGACCAGAGTTTTGCAGTTGTCCAGGTCTGATGTAGTTCCGTTCCAGAGTGTCCTCTGGGAACTTGATCCCCATCGCTCCTGGGGTGCAGCTCATGGTTCAAGATGGCTGTGAAACATTAGTCATCCACTTGTGCTGAAGCAGCAGGGTGAAGGGAGGGAGGGAGGAGTCTGCAACAGACCACGTGCTGCTGCTTTCCCTTCTGTTCCACTAGTTAGAATTAGTCCCATGGCCCAGGTACCTGCAAAGAGAGACTAGGAATGCCCTCTTGGCTCCAGGCAGGCATGTGCTGCAGCTGTCTCTGCCCTCACCTGGTTGTGTAATACAGAAGGGTGGAAGGGGATGGAGGTGTAGTGGACATTTTGATCCAACCTGAGGAGCCGAGGCAGAATTTCAGGGGCAGCAGAGTCTCACCCAGGGACATTTCCCATGGGGTGGTGGGGGGACGTCAGTCCCGCCACCTGTCCCAGGTTGGATGGAGTGAGCCACTGAGCTTGAGGGGACTTTCTAGGATTGGATTTAACGGCAAGTACTAGCAAAAGCCAAATAGCAATGGCTTCCCTGAGATGGAAGTTTATTTCTAGCAGTAGCAGTAGTCAATATGGGGGTGGGGGACTCCCCTTTTCTCAGGGCTCAGAGCATGCTGTGTCTGGGCGCTGGGGCTGGAGGACCTGCTCACTCAGGGGAGAGGGGCTAGGAGGCTGGGACTCAGGCGTGGGTAGAATGAAGAGCTGCGGGCGCTGAGTCAGTGGGCAGGCTGGGAGCAGCGGTTGAAGGGCTGTGCCAAGACCAGGTGAGACAGGAGCGCCCTCCCCCAGACCTCAGAGGCCAGGGAGGGCCCAGCGTGGGTGTTGCCGGGTCCCTCCAGGGGCTCCACTGCTTCCCTCCATGGAGCCCTGTTGTCACACATCTTTGGGTTCTTCCGGGGCAGCCCAAGATCGGGAGTTTCATTTGGTATTGATTTTCTAGGTATTTCCAATGCCTAGAATTTGTACTCTAGCTAATTAAAGTAGAAAACAACAGCACTGTAGGCATAATTTATACCACAACCCCTTTTGACCTGTGGACAACAAGCCTTTCCCTTCAGGAAAGATTCTGGATTTTGTGTGTCTTTAACAGGGAGCCTCAGTGGGAGGAATGTGGAAAACTGGCTGCTTGTGAGACAGTTAAATTTTTTTTAAGGATGAGTCGCAGGCAGGGATGAAGGTGAGTAAAGGCAGGCAGGCAGGGAGAAGAGGAAGAAGCATTTATTTATTTTATTGAGTCGTTCATCCTGGTTGTTCCTCAAGGCTCCCAGGATCAAGCCTGAGTCCTTGGATATATGTGGACTATGCCAGCTGGAGGCGGAGAACTTAACCACTAAGCCACCAGGGTATGCTGCGATACTTTTTAAAAAATCTGTGTAAAATTTTTATTCTGAAAAGTTTCAGACTTACAGAAAAGTCAAAAAGGAATGTGTGCCCTCACCAGTTGCTAACATTTGCTCCACTGCTTGCTGGCTTGCTCACTCTGACCCATATGGACGTCACAGGCATTCAAGTGCTTCACCCCTGAACACTTCAGCCCGCATCTCCTCAGAGCCAGCATGTTCCCTTCGTATCCAGTGTCATTATCAGACCCAGTAAAGGTTGCTTATTTGTCCATCATATAATCCATTTTCAGATTTTCTCACTTCTCCTCAAATGCCCGTTACAGCCTTATCCCCTCCCCAGGGATCCCATAGAGGCAGATCTTTCTAATCAGGCTGTGCTGACTCATCTGGGGGACCCCAGAGGTGAAGGGCTCCCCAGGGCTGGAGACAGGCAACTAGAGGGGCTGAAAAGGGCCCCTTTCATTCCTGAAGGCCCCAAGTTCCAGCTGCCGCCGAGTCCAGGTGCCTGGCACCTGGTGGCAGTGCCAAGGTCTTTGCTGGCAACAGAGCAGGCAGGAGCATCTCTTCGGCCCTCCATCTGTCAGGTGAGCTGTCAGGCCTCAAAAGAGCAGGGCCTGGCCTTCCGTTTGCAGCTGCTCCCGCTCGGATCCACCTGCAGTGTGACTGCCCCACACTGGCCCCTCTTGCCACGGCTTCTCAGCTGGCCTCGTAGTCACCCAATGCCTTTGTCTACTCGCCGCTCCGAGTCCGCCTTGAGGTGTCATCTCAACATGTGACAGTGATGCCGTCCCCTGCCAGCATGGGCCCTTCAAAGGCTCCTTGTTTGCAGGCTGAAACCCAGAATGCAAGGCCCACCCCGCAGCAGTAGCTCACCTGTGGACCTGGGGCCATATCGCCAAACATTTCTCCACCTTCTGTTTTTAAATTTTAACCTTCTTTTTCATCTTAGTAAAAACAAAAGCCTTTCGGGAACATGTAGTTTAGCAGATAAAGGTTTCCTGCAATTCCAGATCCCAGATGACTTTATTTTTAAAATTGATCTCGCCCCCATTTTAACGAGGAGATGAGGAGCAGAGGTTGTAAAGACTAGGTCTGATGACCCCCAGACACACGAGGTTGCCAGCAGAAAGCCTCTACTCTTCAGCGTGTTCTGGGCCAGGGCACATGGTTGGCCTGCTTAGCTGTTTCCTCTTCCATAAAATGGGAATCTTAATACTGTCTCATCTCCTATGAGATCGTTGTCAATAGTAGGACAGAAAAACCACAGAGATGTGCAAAGCCCCACAGGCTGTACAAATGGGATTATTTTCGTGGGAACATGGGCAGCAGCAGACAGAGGGTGGGGACAAAGGCACAGAGCTGAGGAACCCAGGGGGCCTCAGAGGTGGGTGAGGTGGGTGGTGCCCCGGTGAGGAGCTGTGACCTTTGTCTAAACTTATTGCAAATAGCTCTCTATGTGTTTTAACGTTACCAAGTAGATCTCATTGTAGGATATTTAGAAGCGACAAATAAGCAACAAAGAAGAAAATAAATACCACCCTCAGCCCCTCCACTCAGGGATGGGAGCCATAACGCTTACGTAAACATCCTTCCATCCTTTGCACCCAGTTGTTGAGTGCCGTCCTTGGTCCCATTGACAAAGATCCAGGCAGGGTTGGGAGGTAAAGTGATGGGGTCAGCTTATTCGCTCTGCAAATATGTATCCCATTCCCCTTGTGAAGCAGGCAGCTGGACAGAACCAGGAAGGACAGTTTGACCTCTACCAGAAACAACGTGCAGCGGATGGGAATGGAATGTTCCATTTATCCATGCTCACAGTGGGCTCTGGGAGTTGAGAGATGGGGGCCGGCGTGCAGGCAGGGAGGGCTTCCTGGAGAAACTACAAAGGTGTGTGGGAAATGGGAAGGTGGGAAGAGGAGGATGGTCAGGTAAAGGAGTGAGGTGGGCACAGCTTCCCTGCATGCCGCCTTGACAAGGGCTGGGCACTTGTGAATTCCCAAAGCCACAGATGCCCTTTCATTAGTATTTACTGAGCATCCCTGCCACCGCCCCCCCCGCCCCCCCGCCCCGCTCTGTCCTGGTGGTGGGTCCTTGGCAAGGACAAGTCAGGCGCTGGCTGTGCTGTTAGAGAGCGGAGGAGATGAATGAGGAGCTCATGCAAGGCAGAAGGGGTGGTGTGGGCACACGGCACTGCCAGGGGTTCAAGAGGCCTCTCCAAGAAGGATGTTTGAGCCAAGGCGACAGGAAGGGGCAGCCACTTGAACAAGCTGAAGGGTGTCCCAGGCGGGGCCAGTGTGTGAAGCCGTCGTGAGGAAGAGTGGGCCTGAGTGTAGGGAGAAGGGCATGGCCGCTGGCTGGAATCATGGCCAGAGAAGGTTGAGTTCCGAGTGGTGGTAGGTTTGGATGTTAGTGTGAGGGAAGGAACCCACATGCCCTGGCTTAGGGTTTTAAAAGCTCCTTCTGGTTGCCACGTGGAGGAAGGGTTGTGAGGGGACAGGAGGGAAGGGGAGAGACTGGCTGGAAGCAGCTGCGGTGGGTGCAGTCAGGAGCTGGTGGCCCGGCCTGGGTGCTGGCAGAGGAGTTGGAGGGCACTGCACTGGTGGGGGTGTGCAAGCCCGTTCTTCATGGGTAGCTTTTCCGAGCCGGCTGAGACTGACCTGAGGCTGGGTCCCTCCAGGGGCAGACGGAAACCTCCCGAAGAGGCTTATCTGGCAGCATGGAGCTGGGAGTGGTCTCAATGTGTATTATTAAGGAGGGCAGTTGCTGAAGGCCCCACCCGTCAGGCAGTTGTTTGCCCAGGATGAATGCCAGGGGACAGTGGGAACCCACTTCCTCCTCTAGACGCTGCCTTTTTTCTGGGTGAGGCCCGGTCAGGGAGGTGCAGATCTGGGAGCAGCTGGCAGGGGTGTGGCAGGAGAAGGACTGGCAGAAGAACCTCCTGGAATATGAAGGGCAGCTGATGAGGTTCAGTCCTCGATGTGTGCCAGTTGGGTAGTTGTTACTATACACACATTTCATGGGTTTCATTTCCCTACAATCCAATTCAGGTCTCTCATGCTCCCCGCTGTAGAGTTGGGGAAGTGGAGACTCAGAGCAGTTAAACTACGTGCACCCAAGGTCACACAGTGGAGAAGTGGTGGGGATGAAATCAGTCCAAGCATCTCAGAGTTGGAACCACTGTGTCCCCCAACAAGGTGTGAGTATGTGAGAGAGTCCCGTACAGTCCCCAGAGTCCCTATTTTTCTGATAAATGGGGATACTTGCACTGACTCCCAAGGTTTCCTTGTGCCTGTAAAAGGTAGTTTTTAAATTCCACGATGCCCTCTGGTGGCGCAGGTATTAAGTCTGCGGCTTTGTCATAATCCACAGGAAGCCCAAGGACCTGGGTTCGAGATCTGGGGCTGGGAGGACACCCAAATGAACAGCGAAATAAATGAAAAGTGTTTCTTTATCTTCTCTCTTCCTTCCTGCTTGCTTCCTTCCTGAAAGAAGGAAAACCCCAATTCTTACTTACAGCAATCATTGTACTAACTCTGAGGACCCCCACTTACTGAATGATGCCCTCAGGGATCACGAGGACTGTGACTCACTAGCACTGTCTAATATAAATAGTGTGATACATGACCTGGTGTCATTTTAAATAGCCAGAGTAAAAACAATAGGAAGAAATCGATGAACTTTTAATAATACATTTTTTAACCCAATTTGTTAAAATATGATTATTTTGACATGTAATCAACATAATAAATTGCTAATGAGTACTTTACTTTTTTTGTATTTAGTCTTCAAAATCCTGTGTGTATTTTCCACTGAAATGTGGACCAGCCACGTTTCCAGGGCTCCGTGGTCACGTGTTTGGTGGGCACTTACTGCCAGCCCAGCTGGAGTCTAACTAATCAGGTCTGCCACCCTGTGGTGTCTAGGAACTGCTGACTAATGGGGCACTCACTGAGCAGGCCCTGTTCTGAGCACTTCACATATGTTGAATTGTTTAACCTTCACAACCAGCCCACAAGGGAGGTGCTGCTGCTGCTGCCCATTTCACAGACGTGCCAGGCGAGGTCCAGAGTGGTCGCTTGAGTGAAGATGTAGATGGTGAACTGTGGTGCTGTCAGGGTGTGCCTAGAGCGGGGAGCACACTGTGAGACAGGGTTGGGGCACCTCTTATTTTTAACTTATTTATTGAAGCAAATTTCCTGTCATAAAATTCACCCTTTTAGGCATACCCTAGTGGAGTAGCGGTTAGGACAGTTGCCTCCAAAGGTTGTAGGCTGCATACCTCTGGGTTCAAGTCCTGGGTCCAGGGTGAAACAATCAGTGTGAACAACTACAAAAATGAAGATAAAATGGAGTGCTTTTTCTTCCTCTCTTCCTGCCTGCTTGCCTGCAGCTTTCCTTTATTTAAAAAAATTTTTTTTCACCCATTTAAAATGTACACCTAGGCATGCCTGGTGATCTAGTGGATAAGTCCACTGCCTCTGCTGGTACTAACCACATACATCCCCAGGACTAGTGTTACGTCCCAGGGCCAGAGAAACAACCAAGATGAACAACTAAATTAAAGTAAGATGCCTCTTCCTCCTCTCTCTTCCACCCTGCCTGCTCACCTTCATTCCTGCCTGCACCTGTCCTTAAAACAGTGTATATACAGTTTCAATCACTGTTGGCAAATATGCACAGTTGTCACCATCACAGTCAACGTCTGAAGCAGTTCCAACCCCAGTAAGGTGCCCTGGAGCTCCTGTATGGTTGACGGAACCCACTCCCTGCTCGCCGCACCCCTCACCCTGACAGCCAGCCATCTGCTTTGTGCCTTTATGCTTCTACCTTTTCTAGAATCCGCATCTTATGAACGGGGATAAACAATTTGAAATCCCTGGGGCCTGGCTTATTTCTCTTAGTTGATTTCTTATTTTAAGAGAGGAAGAGGGGGTGGGGGAGCTTAGAAGGAAGGAAGGGAGGGAGAAAGAAAGGAAGGAAAGAAAGTAAGGAGGGAGGAAGCAAGGGAGGGGAGGAGATAACACTTGAATTCATTTCAGTTGCCCCCAGGTCAGACCCAGGTTGTAAGGCTTTACGTAGCCTACAGGCACTTAGATCCATCAGGACCTGCCACTTAGTGTCTTTTTGAGGTTGGTCTCCATTGTGTGTATCAGCTGTATGCTCCTTTTCATTTCTGAGGAGTAATGTGATGTATGGATTTGCCACGTTTGTTCATCTCTTCACCAGCTGATGGACACGTGCATTGATTTCAGTTTTGGACTTTGATAAATGATGTTACTAAGCCTTTCTGGGCAAGTTCTCATTTCTTTTTGATAGTTACCTGAGCCTACACTTACTGGGCGACGTAATAATTGTGTGTTTGTATTCGTGAAGCCTTCAGAGCTGTCCTCCAGAGTGACTACAAGCTTATGTGTGAGCCGCTGTGTCTGAGGCCTTTCCTCTACACCCTCATCAGTACTTTGTATTGTCAGTCTTATAAAGTTTGTCACTCAGGTGCCTTTCTCTGATGACAAAGGATGTTGAGCATCCTTTGATATTCTCATTGGCTAATACTGCAGCTCCTGATGTTTGAGTCTTCTTGGGGAAGTGATCCATTGGTTCTCTTCTCTCAGAACTGACCACTCATGCTGCGTTTGCCTGGAGGTATTCTGTGGGCTGGACTTTGCCAAGTGCCAGGGTAACCGTGGCCCAGACTATTCTGTGGCTTCTTAACTGATCACCCAGGGCTTCCATGGGTCACATGGGGCCTGGAGTCCTCAGTTCCTACCTGGGAAACTATACTCCCCACCTCCCTTGGGGCAGATGGGGGTCAGACAGATCCAAGAGCAGGGGAGACTAGGGGACCCCCTTGCTGCCTGGGTCAACTGTGAGGAGGCAGGAAGGCAAACAGAAGCAGGATCAACTGTTGCCACTTGCCAAAGGCCAGCTAGCTGTCTGGAAACGGACACCAGAAGGACTTGACTTTATAGGGTTGTTGAGGGGAGCTAATGGAAAGCACCCAGCGTGGTGCTCTGTGCTTAAAAGGTGCTTTGAAATGTTAATAAGTAGAAACAAAGGAGAAGGTGGAGGAGAGCTTGTGTTGGTTGGGGAATATTCTGTCTTTAAGGCAGGGGTTCTCCTTTTTATTTGCCAAGAATCATTCTATCAGTCTAGGGCTTCTTCTCTAGCTCTCAAGCCCCTTTTCACAATAATGGTTTTAAATGCACAAATTAATATATATGGGATTACAGAGGAAATGCATTTTCTTGAGAGCTAACAAAATACCAAAAAAAAAAAGGTGATGGGTTAATATATGCTTAGTCATTATTGCAGTTAACATGATAATCCACTGGGCAAATTGAGGTCAAATTTTATCTTTAAAGACAGATCAGTGACAAGGCTGTTGTCGCTCAGCTTCACTAAATACCTTTGCTAGGTACCTGGGGGGCCTGATGGATTCCTAGATGTGGTGATTGTTTCGAGGTTTCCAAGTGTTGAAATCCCCACTTTGCAAAGGATCGGCAACTTCTTTGTAGCCCTCTTAAGTGGGCATGAACCTCTCTGGAGGATTCTAAGAATGCTGCAAGCCGGTCGATAAACTAAGATGTGGGAACCTGGGATTCCACTGTGGGGGACCAAGACCATCATCTAGAGCCACCCCAGCATCTGTGAGCAGGAGCCCTTGAATTTACATGGTCTTCTAGCAGTCTGATAACCACTGTGGTTTGAAAGCCACATTTCCAGAGGCCGTCAGTGTGATGTGGTGATGTCCACGTCCCTGGCTGTGCTGTCACGGTAAGTGTGGCCTTTACCTGTGATGGAAGGAAATTCTAGCTTTGTCTAGAAGTTAGGAAGATAGAGGAATACATGTTTATAAGCCATCCACGTTAATCGACTCCACCTTATAGTCTGGTCTCATCTCAGGCCCTCTCCCCGCTGTCCACCCAGAGGTCCGTGACAGGGGACCTCACCTCCACCCCTGGGAACGGACAGTAGTGATGTGACCACCAGGATTGCTGCTCTCGGGATCCAGGCCCATGGAAGCTGGAGGGGCTTTCAGACCATCCCCTCCCTCACTGTGCCCGTATGGCCAGGACTTGAGGTCCATAGATGGGAAGAAGTAGCCCAAGGCCCCACAGCATATGGCCATCAAGATGAAGGCCCCTGTGCTGGGGTCGAGGGAGATTTGAAGGTGACAGTTACCCAGGGAGAAGCCTGACGGTGCAGGCTGCACGCACCTCTGGCCATTTTGGAGGTAGATCAACTTTCCAGGGTCCTTCCCAGGCCCTGCAGCCTGCAGCTGTGCACATCTGTATCCTCTCCTCTGCCTTTATGCCACCGACTGGCTGGGGCTTGTGGTGCCGCCATGAGAAAGAGTGCCTGGAACTGGAGCTGCAGGGGAGGGCGGGGTGCAGGCCGGCCAGCTGGATGAGGGTGGGGACTGATCTTGTAGCTGCCACCGCTATTGCTCTTGCAGCCTTCCCATGTCCTGTCCATCATGTCCTCCTGTGAGACAGCCACCTGCACCCCTGCTCTTGCAGGAGGCTGTTCTACCTGTACCCCCTTGGGCCAGACCCCAGAGGACTCTGGGGAACGTTGACGCGAGCCTTGCTGGGACCTGCTGTGCCAGATGGTGTGGAGAAGGTCTGTCTGTTGAGGGTCCACTTGAGCTCCTTACTCTCTCTGAGCACCTGTGTTTCTCTGGGAATAGAGGTGCATTCCTTCTGCCTTCTAAGAGAGAGGGAGAGGGAGAGAGAGAGGGGGCTCTTAGACGGCGTGGAGTGTTCTAATGGGCTCACGGAAGCACAAGGTGTGGGTGTTAACAGCTGTCTGGGAATTTCCAAGGCTGGCAAGGCTGAGTGCGGGGAGGGGAAAAGAGGGAGATCTTGCCAGACCCAAGCTGGTTAAGGACACGGGTGGAGGTTTAGGAAGGTTCTGGCAGTGGTGGGGCAATGGCGGGGCAGGCAGTCATTTTGCCTAGGTGACCCTTGGGAGGAGGACTCTGAGATCACAGCCATCAGGGAGGCCTCGGGACACCCACCTTGGTCCCCGGAGCTCTGACCTGGGGCTGGGGAAGAAGTGAACTCAGCCTGCAGCTTGCGCCAGTGGCCCTGCTCCATGCCCACCCGCGACTGTACCAGCTCCCTTCCGCCGGTGCCGCTGCTCGGGAGCGCGGGTGGGGCCGGGAGTATGGCTGGCTGGGGCGGATGTCTCCTCCAGTGGGCTGGAGGCAGCCAGGGCAGCTCATGCTCTGAAGACCCCTGCTGTCCCCGTGCCTCTGCAGAGCCAACCCAAGTGCAGGCGGGCTTGGAGGCAGAGGGCCTCTGCTTCCGCCCCTCCTGGTCCTGGGCTGCCAGCGCTGCCTGTGGGCAGGGCTGGTGAGCGCTCAGACAACTGTCTTTCCTGTCCGTCGTCGCTTTTCTCTTGTCTGCGAAATTCCCAGTCCCTTCCTCTCACAGCACCCTGGTTCTGGGACACCCCCACCCCCACCTGGTCCTCTCCATGCCACTCCCTTTACCGGCTCTTGACTGCTTGCCCAGCCCACTTCAGTCATGGTTTGTTTTTAAAAGAAGCACTTTATTTTTATTTAATTGTTCACACTGGTTGTTCCCCACCTGCCTCCATGTCCCGGCTCTTGAACCAGGACCTTCGGATGTCTGTGGGATTTGTTTTAAGTAGATTTTGACGTCATAGAGGTTTTACTGGTTGTTCAGAGGAGAAAAATCAAAAGTGCAGATAAACAAAAAAGAGAAAATGAAATTGTTTATAATCTCCTCACTTGGTGATGACTCAACAGTATCTTTAAAAATAAATTTAAATGAAAGGTGCAGGTAGGAGTGAAGATGAATAGTCAGGCAGGCAGGAAAAGAAAGGAGGAAGAAGCATTTTATTTTATTTTATTTTTTAAATTTAGTTCGCACTTGTTATTTCCCCCCAAGGACATGGGACTTAAACCCAGGGGTCTGTGGCCTGTGCTTCTTTGGAGGCAGTGACCTAATGGCTGCTCCACCAGGGTGTGCCGACACCATAGCATCTCGATGTGTGTCAGTAGGAATGTAATGACACCTCCCAGA
The DNA here is from genome assembly GCA_004363575.1 of Solenodon paradoxus. Lineage (NCBI taxonomy): Eukaryota > Metazoa > Chordata > Mammalia > Eulipotyphla > Solenodontidae > Solenodon > Solenodon paradoxus. Next base: position 65,177 of record RJWH01000701.1, read on the forward strand.
CTTTCCTGACACACTTTCTTGAGTTTAAAGGGGATTGGAGCCCAGACTAGTTTTGCAAGCTGCCCCCCCCACCCCCCGCCCATTTCCTAGCTGTCTCTCCATGTCAGTCAGTATGATACTTTTAGTGACTGTTTAGCATTTCTCCTTAGAAACGTCCCATAATTTACTCAGCAAATCCCCTGGTGTTGGCTGGAGGCTGTTGACAGCATTTTCTAATTGTAAATATTTATTATTATGCACCCTGCAGTCGACCAAACACCCTTTACTTGTCGCAGGCATCCTGAAGTAGGAGAGAACCCCGCAAGAGGAACTGCAAGTCCAGAGGGCTTGGGGCGAGCTGTGCGGGGGTGTGTGTGTGTGTGTGTGTGTGTGTGTGTGTGTGTAAGTGTGACCTGTGAGTGTTGACGACACTGATGTTCATGCTGATGAGGAGGAGGAGGATGCCGATGATGTGATGATGTTGAGTCCAGGGACCTGGTGCTTTTGTTGAACCCAGTCTGGAATTCCTTGGCCTCACTCTGTGACATTTGTAGCTCTCTGACATCCTGTCTCTCCAGATCCTTCAAATCCAGGCCTGGCTTTCCTTTGCATCTGCCCTTAGTTCTCCCTCAGGTGACATCCCCCACTCTTCTCCCAGTCTGGAAGGGCTGGCCTCCAGGTGGCCTGACCTCTCGCTTAGAGTCCTGGGTCACGACCTGGTATGGAGGGTGAACTCCTTCTGAACTGTCTTATTTTTGCCAGAGGAGTAATTCAACTGTTAGGGTCTGTGTCATTAGCTCCCCCAAAGCATCAGCAGAGAGCCAGACACATAGTAGGTACTCAGCAAATGTGGTAGGCGGCAAACCTGTCTGCCTTCAGCCACAGGGTGAGCTGGTGTTCTCTGGGCTTCTAGTTTGTATCTGTAGTTAGGTGGGGGTGAGGAGTGGACTCGGTCCCTGGTGGCATGACTTTTCTTACCCTTCGCTCACTACTCGCCCTCTCACCCCACAGGTTGTAGGTCCTGAGCTGCTGGCAGACCATGGGCACCACGGCCAGCACTGCCCAGCATCCAGTCTCGGCGGGCGCCTCCTTTGACGGCCTCCAGGGCAGTGGCACGATGGAAGGTCGGCACTCACTCAGCCTCCACTCCTTCCAGACCATGGGTTTGCACAACAGTAAGGCCAAGTCCATCATCCCCAACAAGGTGGCCCCTGTCGTGATCACGTGAGTGATGGCAGACTGGTGACCATGTACCTGGAGACACGGGGGAGGGGGGCTTCCTGGAGGGGTGGTGGCGTTCAGCACTTTGCCTCTCTAAACAGCTTTAACCGGTGAAGACACTGAGGTGGGAGGGGGAAGCAGTTTCCTGGAGTCACACAGCAAGCAGGCAGCAGAGCCAGTCTCTGTCGAGGGTCTTAGCCCGTGAGACTTAGCATGTCCACAGTGCCGGGGAGCATAGAGAGGGAAGAGTGGCTGAACAGGGGGATGGGACACCATTTTGAAAATAATTTTTTGCTGAACATGGTCAAAGGAAGTTTTATACTTAGATGCATAAAATTTAGATTTTTTTTTTCATAACTAGTAATTATGGTTCAAAATCGAGGTAAAAAACCAGGCTGTTAAACGGCTTTGGGTTGAGAAAACTGGAAGCTGATGGTTGATTCTCCTAATTAGGTACTTCTGAGACATTCCCGGAGGAGGATGAGGGTTTATTCTGGCACCATATTTTGAGAGACCTGGATACGTGGTGTGTGTCCAGAGGAAGAGGGTCATAAACGGGGCTCTGGAACCCTGTCCGCCCTTTGGGGGTCCAGGAAGGAATGGGTGCTGGGAGCCCGAGCCCAGGAAGGTGGAAGGGAGGGGTGTTGGGATCCGTCTCCTGGAGAGTCGGGAAGTCTTGTTTTATGTTGTATCTGCCCACCTGCTTCCTTGCCCCTGGGCCCCTCCAGGACACAGGAAATAGGACACGACAAGCTAGGAATGAAATGTCTAACACACATAGACGTTTGGTGGAGACATAGCAGATGGGCCTTCTGTTTAAGGAAACCTGAGGCATGGGATTGATAAATTCAGCCTTCTGGCTTTGGGGCCTGACAGGAAAATCGTAATCATAGTACGATATTGTACTCATGATAAGAGGAGGAAAGAGATGTTATATAAAAGAGACCTGATATATCGTCTCCCTGCTAGCGGATGACAAAACTAGGTTTGGGCCTTGAGAACAGTATTGTGGGTGTGTCTTGAATCCTGGGCAAATCCTCTACCCTCTATGGGCCTGTTTCCTTAACAGGATATATGAGGATGACAGTCACATTTTTTTTTTTTTTTTTAAAGGAAAGGTACAGGTAGGACTGAAGGTGAATAGGCAGGTAGGCAGAAAGGATAGAAGGAAGAAGCATTTTAGTTTATTTTTATTTAGTTGTTTACACTGGTTGTTTTCGCACCGAACCTGGGACTCGAACTCAGGGGTATGTGGCCTTCATTCCTTCTGAGGCGATTGACCCTACTGCTCCACCAGGGCACACCCATTCAAAATATTTAACCAAGTAATGTGGCACAGAATAGGCTGGCTATAAAAATCCTTCATGATACTGCCCATACCTCCTGGAGTCAGCTACAAGTGAAGATTATATCCTATGCACCAAATATGGCCCATCACCTGTTAAAAAATGAAGTTTTATTGGAACGCTGCCACTCCTGTGGACACTGAACTCTTTAAAAGTTGAGTAGACACAACTAAGATTGGATGGTCCACAAGCTAAAATATTTACTATCGATGTAAGAGGTTTGTTGACTCCTGATCTAATACCTTTAGATCAGATGTGAAAACTCATCTGGAGACAAAGCCTGAATTGGGGCAGTTGGGCTTCTCCTGCCTCAGAGCCAGGCGAGATGGAGGCAGAGCTGGCAGCAGGCCCCCGGGTCTCCTAGCTCCGGTCTGGTGCTCCTCTCACTCCTCATTCCACCACCCTGCCTCCCCTGAGGGCGGTTCTTTTGTGAAGAGGACCCGTTTCATACCAGATCATGCGCTGTGGGCGGCATTATTATAGCTACATCGCTTTTGTATCCTCTTCGCAGAGTGCCCCTGCTTTAGCAGCCACAGAAACCTGGATTTGTGCCTGTGGGTTGTTTGAAAGGGTCCTGTATGGAGGGTGAACTCCTATTATTAATAGTAATTATTTAATAAATGCTTTCTGTGCCCAAGGCACTGGGCTAAACACAGTGAATTCCCACAACAGTCCTTGGAGGTGGGAATTACTGGAAACGGAGCTACCAGAGTGACTCCAAAGCCATGGAGTTTGCCAAGTCATATTGTTGGACTCATGCCCAGGCCTCGAGCTCCCAAGGCCTGAGCCCACTGAGCTGTGGGGACGCCATGGACAGGCTGTTTGCAGAAGCTGTTTGTTGGTGGAAGGACCACTCAGGACCAAAATAACCCCTGACCAGGCCTCAAACAAGACAGAAGCTTGTCACAGAAGAGTCCAGGAGGTGCCCCGATGGTGGTGTGTTCCAGGGGTGTTGGCCGCCATCACCAGCTTCTGGATGTCAGCCTGGGAGGAGAGAAAAGCTGAAGGCACACACCTTCCCTTTAAGGGAGTGGCTCAGAAGTCTTAGATATATATATGTATGTGTGTACACACACACATGCACACACACACACACACACACACCCTTCTCACATCCCATTGGCCAGAATTTTATCACGTGACTATACCAGCTGCAGGGGAGGCTGGGAAATGTAGTATTTGGCTGGATGACCCTAACACACTGCTTGGGCTCTTGGGAAAAGCGGACAGTAGATAGTGGGGGATAATAGGTAATCTCCGCCACAAATGGATTGGGGTGCAGTGTCCCTGCTAGGGGTCGACATGAGGATGGAGTGGACTCTGATGATGGAGGGTGTCTGATTTGTTTTTTATTTTGCCCTGGCAGGTACAACTGCAAGGAGGAGTTCCAGATACATGATGAGCTGCTCAAGGCTCACTACACGCTGGGCCGGCTTTCAGATGCCACCCCCGAGCACTACCTGGTGCAGGTGAGGCCAGGCCTGCCTTTCCAGCTCCTGTTCCCTCCCTCATCTCTCCCCTCATTTCCCCTCTGTCCTCCATTACTTCACTCTACCCTCCAGGGGCTGACTTCACTGCCTTGCATCCCCTGTTTTCGTGGGGCCTGTTCCTCCTGTCTTTGTCCCCCACCCTCCACTCTTCTCTCCCATTCATCCTCTCCCTGCCCCAGTCTGCACCCCGTGCCCCGATCCCCCAGTACCTGAGAGAACTGAGATGGGAACTGAAGATCCCTGACCCCAGGCTACCTCCCCCAGGCGGGTAATCCCCAATTTACTCTCTTTCCAAGTTTCACAACTTCTGTAGCTTAGCTTCCCCTTCCCGTCCCCTTTGGCCTTAAATATTCCCTAAAAAGTAAAGTCCACTAGGATAGGTGACATTTTATTTAGCATATTCACTGCTGTGATCCCAGAGACTGGAAAGTGCTGGGCCACAATGAGGATGCTCAGTCATAGTGAACGAATGACTGAATACTTGTGACGATTAGACTGTGCTTGTTGGAAGAATAGCTGGGGATTTCGGGTGTCCAAATACTGCTCCCACCTCTCATCGGTAGGAGTGCGGCTGTGGGTTCTACCAGGGGTGGGTGAGGTGACCTCAGGGTTCTTCTTTCTCAGGAGGGAACTGTTCTGGTTCCTCTTGCTCTCACCTGGGTCCTGATTTCCTCTTTTCTCTGTAGTCACTGCATCTGTTCACACAGCTCGGGAGGGGAGAGCCTGGCTCATCTCAGGCCAACAGGGCCCTAGGGGATGTTGGAAGTTTTCCTCTGGTTGACCCCCAGTGCCCCAGTGGTGACCGCCCACTGGGACCCTGCCTCCATGAACTTTCTCTGTGGGGAGGTGCATTCTCCTTCCTCCTGGGAGCAGCAGGCCCCTCCGCGGGGGCAGCTTCAGTGTCCTGCCACGGAGTGCCTCCCTCTACTCATATGCCTCCTCCTCCATGAAGCCTTCTCTATTGGCCTCTCAGGCAGAACTTTCCTTCATGCCCTCGATGACTCACTTTTAGTATCACAGATGGTCATGTAATTTATTTTCTTGATGAGCCTGCAGACAACATGACCATGTTACCAGCCCATATCCCCACTGTTCCCTGGGGCCTGCGACAGACCCTCACCTATAGAAGATGTCCTCAGTGACCCTTTATGGCTTTCCTGCCAGGGACGCTACTTCCTTGTGCGTGACGTTGCTGAGACGATGGACCTGCTGGGCACTGTGCGGAGCTGTGGGGCCCCCAATTTCCGGCAGGGACGGGCCGGGCTTGCCGTGTTTGGCATGGGTCAGCCCAGTCTATCAGGGTTCAGACAGGTCCTCCAGAAACTCCAGAAGGACGGACATAAGGTAAGCATGACCATTTCCCAGGCAGGGGCAAATCACCCAAATCTGAGGAAGGGGCCTCCTGGCAAGAACAGTTTTAGAGGCTCTGTAAGGGCCTGGCTACATGCTGGGCAGGGCAGCTGGTGGCCTGGACCACATCCTCCAGACTGGATGCCACGATATTTGTTGTGGCTGGAGTGGTTGAGAAATTCCGGGCAAATGTTTGTTGGATGTCCTCGGTGGACATTGGAGTCCCGAGGTCAGAAACCTCTTCTGCACCCTACTCTGAGAAGCCAGGAGTGAGCAGGGAGGGTGACAGAGTGACAAGAGAGGCCAGGTCTTAAAACGAAAGAGTCAGAGGATGCTGATCACAGCTGACACTTATGTTCCCATGTCAACCTCAAGAGTGGGACAGTTACTCTCCCATTTACAGAGGAGGAAACTGAGGCTCAGAGAAGGATAGTATAACAAAACTCATGAGCGTGGTGTCTCAAGACCAAACCAGACATGGGGGTTCCCGATGTCTGAATTTAATGACTCCTGTCTCCTGCCTGAAGTCAAGGCTGGGTTTTGAGTGTCTCTGGGGCAGAGGCTGTGAGTCCCTGTGTTACAGACTTGTTGAGGACAGTCCGAGTCTGATTTGACCTGGGGTTAAGATGGAGAGTCCTCGGTGAGCAGATGGGGTGGGATGTTAGCAGTGTGCAGATTCCACTTCCCCATCTGACAGCAAATTGCTGCCCACATTTCTTCCTCTGTGAGTATTATGCTTAATGAATGAATGATTGCATGGTGGTGGGGGCATTCATTTCTTTAGCTGGTAATAGTCAAGCGCCTGATATATCTGAGACTCTATGCTATGAATTGTGGGCATGTTAAATTGACCATAAATCTGTGAGGAGACTAGTCCATGAAGGAGAAAAAAATAGATTTATTGATGATATTAATGCAAAACAAGAATTCACCCCATGGGGCTCAGATGGAGGACTTTGGCCCTATGAGGAGGGAGGTTGAGAGGCATTTGGACTGAGCTTCGCTTGTTGGGTAGGATTCAGGTTGCGGGGACAGAGTGGGGCAATGGCCCTTGAGGAGGGTGGCAGCGATGTCCTGGTCAGAGGCCTGGAGGTGAGTGATGGAGTAGGTGTCTGAGCCAGAGAGTGGCCCTGATTTCCTCACTCCTGGGCTCCCAGCAGGAGTGCCTCATCTTCTGTGTGCGAGAGGAGCCTGTGCTGTTTCTGCGTGCTGAGGAGGACTTTGTTCCCTACACACCACGAGACAAGCAGAACCTTCAGGAGAACCTCCAGGGTCTCGGCCCTGGGGTCCAGGTGGAGAACTTGGAGCTGGCCATCCGGAAGGAGGTGAGGACTGGGGGTCTGGTGGGAATCCCCATGCCCCTTGGGCCCTGGGAAGCTGAACTGAGGACCCCAGCCACAGCCCAGCTTTGCTGTCATCAGCCTCCTGTCCAACCCCCACTGGCCTCCACTCGCTCACTTTTCTGCCCTGCTTGGGCGAGTAGGTGGCTTCAAGGCCAGCTCCTGTGCAGCCAGAGGAAGGACTTCCTATTCCCTGCTGTTTGCCTTCCCCTCCGCATCTTGGGGCTCCACACTCATGTCCTTATTTAGAAAGAGGTCTGTGGGTGGGGGCGCAGGGGGTGGGGGGAGGAAGCGCTAGACCAGGAGTCCCAAAGCTGTGGCTCTGAGAGCTGGGAGGTCTGGGGTGAGTTGCTTCTCTTGTTAGACCTCTGTCATTTCTGAGCTTCCTCTGTCCTCCGCCCAACACAGAGGCTCGTCAAGGTCTCTGAGGCTGCTGACACACTATGTCACCGTGTAAGTCGATTGGGGCTCATGGTGCCCCCAGAGGCTTCCACGGGGAGGAACTGAGGCCATGTTGGTCACCAGTCATCCCTCGTCTCCCTTCCGAGCCTCCTCAGGCTCCCAGATGAATGAGTCTTACCCTGTCTTGCAGTCTGGTGCTTGACTAATCCCTGCTGCCTGCTGGGCAGAGCCCTTCCTGCTGGGCCCTCCTGCGGGTCACCTCAGCCCATGCACAGGTGACTGCTCTGGGCGGCCACCTGGGTTTCCGTGGGACTCCCAGGGTGGAGAGTGCCACCGGCCACGTCGTTCCCTCTGGAGGAAAATAGCCTGTTTGTGGTCTCTCTGTGGCCCTGTCACTCCAGCGCTTAGCCAGGAAGGCCGAGAGGGACCTGAGCCTCATGGACCTCTGGCCCTACACCTCCGTCTAGATCCATGACTTTGCCCAGCTGAGTGAGAGCAAGTACCACGTGTACCACAGCCCCGACGGCCTGCGGGGGGAGCCCCACGCCGTGCCCATCCGGGGCGAGGAGGATGTGCATGTGACCGAAGAGGTGTTCAAGCGGCCCCTCTTCCTGCGGCCCGCCTGCAGGTATGGAGGGCCATCCCACCTGGGGTGACTATAGCTCTGAGCCATCGGGACTCCTATGCTGGGCTTGCTCCCCAGCCACGGCCTCGGTCTCGCCATCAAGGTTGGGCGAGTCCTCCCTGGGGAGAGGTGGACGGAGTGGGGGTGCCCCGGGGTGCGGCCTGCCTGATGGGCTGCTCCCCTCACGTGCAGGTACTACCGCCTGCCTCTGCCAGAGCAGGGCGCCCCCCTGGAATCCCAATTTGATGCCTTTGTCTGTGTCCTCCGGGTAAGTGGACAGGAGGGGCTGCTGGAGCCTAGAGGGGCACCCGTGTCTGCAGAGTGATCTGTGGCTGACCTTGTCTCCATGGGGATGCTCAGGGTGGGTGTGGCTCTGGCTCCGCCCCTGAGGAGGCGTGTCACGTGGTGAGTGTGGGGTTGCGAGTGTCCATCAGTGACCGTCTGCAGGCCTGACAGGACTCTGGCTGGACTCAGCTGCCAACGTGCTGTGTGATCTCAGACCAATCTCCTGACTTTCCTAGAGTGCAAGTTGCTCCTTTTCTTTTCTTTTTTCTTTTCTCTTCTCTTCTTTCTTGGAAAGGTGCAGGCAGGAATGACGTCAAGCTGAGGCAGGCAGGCAGGAAGAGAGAGGAGGAAGAAGCATTTTTACTTATTTTATTCAGTTATTCATCTTGGCTGTTTCCCCCTACCTGGCTCTTAAACTGGCATGTATGTGGCGCAGGCCCTGTGGACTAAAGTGCGAGGCCCCGGAGCGCACACGTGGGCTCAGTTCCTTACTGGAGCCAAGTGTTCCCACCCTGTAGACGCAGCAGATGGTATTTCTTGAGAACGGTGGCTCTGACACCTTTTCCAGGAGGTCACCTTGTTCAGTCTGTGCCTCACAGAACACCTTGTCCCCTCCAGCTGGTCTCACTCAGGGCCCCAGGTCTGGGAAGCGGGCAGGACCTGCGCCTGGGGGCACATGGGGCAGGATGGGCTGCCCGTCCGACCTCACCTTGCTGCACAGGTGGGCCGGGGTCGGCAGGGTCATGACCCCCTCCCTGACTTGCTCCTCATCCAAGGGATTTCTGGGTCGCACTGGTGTGCGTCTTTGTGGCTTTTCCTCAGGAGAACCCCAACCTATTGCTGCTCCGAGATGCCCAGGGCCCGCCCCCTGCGCTCCTCTTCAGCTGCCAGACGGGGGTGGGCAGAACCAACCTGGGCATGGTCCTGGGCACCCTCATCCTGTTTCACCATGGCGGGCTTGCCTCGAGGCCAGAGTGAGTATCCTGGGACCCAGAGTCCCTGTGGGCTGCGGGGGCAAAGAGTAGAGGGGGTGGAGCTATCTAGCATGATGGGAACCTCGAGCCAGAGCAGGAAACTGGGCAGGGGGACTCATTTCCTGGTTTGCCACACACTTGTTGGTGACCTGGAGAAAGTCACTTGAGCTTGGTGTCAGTTTCCCCTGTGGGGAGAGCCCCTTGATTCCCCACCCTGTAGTCCATGCCGCTCAGAGACCATATGAATGGACCTTTGGGACTGCTGACTGCTGCTGCCCGCTCCCTTGTCAGGGCTGTCCCCCCACAGACCAAACCAGTGCCCATGGAGCAACTCCAGGTGATCCAGAGCTTTCTCCACATGGTGCCCCAGGGAAGGAAGATGGTGGAGGAGGTGAGCCAGGGGAGTGAGCCAGGAGCGGGGCCAGAGGCAGGGGAGGGGCTATCACTCCTGCACAGATGGGTCTCCGCCTCCCCTGACCCTGTCCCCTTCTCTGTCCCTCATTCTATTTCCCTCGCTTTTCTGTCTCCTGCCATCTTTCCCTGGCCCTGCCCCCTCCCGGCTGCCTCACCCATGTCCCTGCCTTGGTCTCTGGTACCAGGTGGACAGAGCCATTGTGGCCTGTGCAGAGTTGCATGACCTGAAGGATGTGGTCTTGGAGAACCAGAGGAAGCTGGGAGGCATCCGGCTGGAGAGCCCAGCCCAGGTGAGCATGAGCGCTGCAGCTGGGTGTTGGGAGGTGCAGACTGCTTTCTTTCAGACTGACTCTTCCTGGTGGCTGCTTTTCCAAGGAGAAGAGCAGTTTTCAGAGGGAGGGAGACGGGGAGCCAGTCCTACAGGAAGTAAGGACTCAGAAGAGGGGAAGTTTATTCTCCTGGCCTGGTCCCCTCGGTCCCGTCGGCTGCAGCATAAACAGGATGGAGAAGGGCTGCTGGCGGGATGCAGGGGCATCTGGGTCCAGAGACTTCCCAGGCTCTGATTGCTCTCCCTGCGAAGAAAATCCTGGTCTTTCTTTGGGAAGAAAGGGTTCCGACTGCCTGCTGCTTCTGGAAGAGGGACAGGTTCTGGGCTGCCTTAGCTGGCCTGTCCCTGCGCTCTGGGGCGAGGAGATCGGTTCGACAGTGTTTTCACACAGTGCATGGGAACAATCTAAAGCCTGCGGAGCCCTATTCTTTCAGACTTAAAAAAAGCCTTTATAAGCAATATTGCATAATGAGGTTGAGAAGGAAGCATCACTCATCATCCCCGTACTGCTGTTGTGAGCGTTTGGGGTTGGCCACCTTCACTTTTCACGTTTATATGCTCTGTGTATGTTGCCTGGCACCCATTTGCATCTTCTTGTTTCATTTAACCTTTCCCTCCTTTGCCACACCTGCCATCATCTTAGAGATTTTCACTGGCTGTGTGGCTTAGCCGCCATTGGCCGGGTAGGCGAAGAGCACAGGCTGTGGCTTGACTGCTGCCCGGGTGCAAATCACAACTCTCCCACTACAGGTGCGTGGATGTGGGCAGCCTGCTTTACCGCTCCATGCCTCAGTTTCCCCACTCGGAGAAGAGGGCCTCTAATGATAACCCCCCCAGAGGGGTCCCCTGAGGATTCGGTGAATAAGTTACATGAACCCCTTAGAAGGGTCTCTGACGCTGACCAGCTGTTCTGGAATATCCTCTGCTAGGATTTCCGAAACAGTCTCCTTGTTGTCCTGTCGAGTTGCTTCCACTTCCTCATCTGTATAAAACTTTGTGTTGTGCAGCTTCGTGAAAATGGACACTTTTTGTATGTTTAGGATTTTTCCTTTAGTCCAGAGATCGGCAAACTGTAGCCCAGAGGCCAGATCCAGCCGGCCACCTGTGTTTGTGGCTGAATTTGATTGGAACACGGTTTTGCCCTGACGCTCACACCGCCTGTGACCGCAGCGGCCGGGCTGAGCAGTCGCACAGGGAACATGTGGCCTGCAGGTCTATGCTGTTTTCTGTCTCACTTTTCATAGAACAGGTTTGCCCATCCCTGGCCTAGATTCCCAAAGATGGGATTCAACTTCTTCAAAGGACTTGACTTTCTTTCCGACATCTAAGTCTCCCATGCCTTCCAGAGGGTGGGACTGAACCAGCTGGAAAACCCTGGATCTGAAGGTTGAGACAAGGACCCTTGGGATTCTCTGACCACTCCCTCTCTAGAGGATGCTGGCCTGGGAACCAGCTCTGTTTGCCACCAGCTGTGTGACTTTGTGCAAGTCACTGCATTTCTTGGCAACTGTTTCCCCTCTGTAGCCATAATAACGACCCCTTGGAGTGAGGGTCTTCTGTTTTCTGGAGGAGGGCCACAGTTCTTGAGTGAAGGCCTGCATGATGGTGGCACTGGAGCAGAGCAGGAGCCCTGCTGTCCCTGGAGCAGCGCCTGTGCGGGCCGTCCCTGCCCTGGGGCTGCAGTGCCTGGGGTAGTCACCACGTTTTCCCTGCACCCTGGCTTAACTGCAGCAGGTGTGGTAGGCTCAGACGCTTGCAAGAACTTCCGGTCTGCCAGAACTGTGAAAGGAGGGGTGGATTGTGTCCCTGAAATTTCTGAGGCCTAACTCCTGCCCTTTCGTGGGTGCGGGTAGGGGATGGGGATGAGGTGGTTCAGCTGTCCCATCTTAAATGCCTCAGTTGCTCCTCCTTTTCCCTCCTCTCAGGCAGGCCGTATCCAGCGGGGTGTTCGGCAGAGGGCGCTTTGGAGTCTGGAGCGATACTTCTACTTGATCCTATTTAACTACTATCTCCATGAGCAGGTGGGGCTGGGGGTGAGTGGGCCCATGCCCTCTTCTCCTGGGACCCCTCCTGCCCTCCCCACCACAGTGACTGACAATGGGTCGACAGGTACCCCCATGGAACTGGGGAGGCGAGTGGGGACGTGTGTTGGTTCAGAGGAAGGCCAGTGGGGGAAGCTAGGGGACACCTGCATAGTGGGATGGTCTCTGAGCAGGTCAGGTGAATGGAGGCCCCACCCCTGTCTCCTGGATCCCATTCTCCATACCTTGAGCTCGGGCATCAGGGCCAGGAGGGAGCTTGCTTTGGACATCCTGGGCCTCTCTTCCCGCCCTCCCCCAGCCATGCCATGAACCATGATGGGGTCTCCGTGCTTCCTCCCACCAGGCAGGCAGGGAGACTTTGGGATGGATGGCCCTGTGCCCCTGAACTCCCATCTCTCTCTGCCTTGGGCTGCAGTACCCGCTGGCCTTTGCCCTCAGTTTTAGCCGCTGGCTGTGTGCCCACCCCGAACTGTACCGCCTGCCTGTGACGCTGAGCCCGGCGGGGCCTGTGACGCCCGGGGACCTCATCACTAAGGGCTCCCTGGTGAGTGTGACTAACTGCCTAGGGAAGTGGGGTTAGGCGTGGTCTGTTTCTGGGACCAGGGGCTCTTGATTCCTGCGGGGCTGGGTTAAACGTTGTCCTCATAGATGGTGATGCCTGTTGAGTGCTGGGTCTTCTCATGAGCAAAATGGGGTCATTTTTAGCTCCAAGGAGCATTTGCAGCTTGACCACTGTTTCAGTATCGTCTTCTCGAACCTAAGAGCTCTGGGCGGGGAGTCCGGAAATATCTAGTATCTTTGCTGCTGGCTCCTCACTGCAGAGCCTCAGCTTCCTCACCCGGAGAGTGGGTATCATCATCCTCTGCTTGCCAGGGTGCTGATAAAGCTCCCAGAGAGCAAAAGTGCTTTGTAAACTGTGGAGTACTGGCCTGGCCATGCCTCTGCCCACCTTGGACCGGGCGCTGCTGGTGACTGTGGCCTCAGTCTGGCGGCTCTCCCCACAGGAGGCAGACGATCTCATCTCTCCAGATGCTCTCAGCACCCTCAGGGAGATGGACGTGGCCAACTTCCGGCGGGTGCCCCGCATGCCCATCTACGGCATGGCACAGCCCAGTGCTAAGGTGACCGCCAAAGAGGCCCGAGTCCCTGGATGGGGAGGAGGAGGGAGGGGGCAGGAGGGCTGGGCTCTTTCCCTGACTGCCCCTCTGCTCCCCAGGCCCTGGGGAGTGTCCTGGCCTATCTGACCGATGCCAAGCGGAAGTTGCGGCAGATCGTGTGGGTCAATCTGAGAGAGGAGGCCGTGCTGGAGTGTGACGGGCACACCCACAGCCTGCGATGGCCGGGGCCCCTCATGGCCCCTGAGCAGCTGGAGGTGAGTCCTCCTGCCTTCTACACACCCCTAGACATTTTTTTGGGAGACTCGGCCTGGGAAGTTCTTCAGAAGGTCCCATGCTCCTACTGTACAGATGGAGTGGCTGGCTCAGGGCTCCTACTCTGGCCACCTCCCTGGCTCCAAGGCTAGTTATGACCTCTGAGACTTAGGAAGGAGGGATGAGCCTGGGAGCCAGGATCGTTCATGACCATAGCCAGCTCTGGTGTTTCAGAGAAAGACTTGCCTCAGTGATCTGTGTCCTCTGTCTCACCCTCCCCTAGAACCTGGAGATGCAGCTGAAGGCCCACCTGAGCATGCCTCCCCCAGGCGCGGAGGGCCCACGCACCCACAGGTTCCAGACATGCCTCACCATGCAGGAGGTCTTTAGCCAGCACCGTGGTGCCTGCCCAGGCCTCACCTACCACCGTGTCCCCATGCCTGACTTCTGCGCCCCCCGGGAGGAGGTGAGGGCGCCGGGCCAGCAGAGGCCTCTGGGGAGTGGGGAGGACGCCTTCTCTCACCTCTTGTTTGGCCTGTACTTTGGCTTCGGACATGGCTGCCCTAAGGTACTGGGACCTTGTTCCACAAGTGGTGTCTTCACTTGCCTTCTAAGCTTCATGTTTGCACATGTGTGTGCATGTGTGTCTCTTATGTGTTGTAGGTGTGTGGCAGCGTGAGCCATGTCCAGAGTATTTGTGTGCCTTCGCTGGGGGAATGTGTTTGGAATGGGCGTGTCATTGGGTAGTGCCTGTGCATGGTGATGAGTGTATTTTTTTATATTCTGTGACATACATCTTGTTCTTGGGGTCCTTGGAGAGTGTGTCTTTTGGGGAGTGGTGCATTGTACTATGCATATGGAGTTTGTGGAGGAGGGTCTTGTGGAACGCTCGTGTGTGCTGAGGGTGTGTGTATGTGTGTGTGGCATCTGAAGGTTGGTGTCTCTGCAGGTGTCTGTAGTTTGTGTGTCTAAAGGTACATCTGTGGTGCGTACTTGGAATATGCTGTATGGCTGTGTGCCTGTGGGATGCACTGGCTGTTTGGATGACGTGTCTGTGGGGTGTGTGGGGACCTTCCTGTGGTGACTGGGCTTGAGTTTCCTGCCCTATGTGCCTTGGGCCACATGGTTGCCCCCTGGTGGCCGTGAGATGCAGTGACCCACGGAGCTTGGACTCTGCTGATGGGTTGGGACCTGGGGGCACCTAACGTAGGCAGGTGGGCAGCGGGTCCTGGGGGCCCATGCACAGCCCAGGGGCCCATGCACAGCCCAGTGGCCCAATACACAGGAGCACATACATTTGTGAGTGACATACTGGTGACTGGTGGGCGCGTGAGCTCAGGTGTGTGTGTGTGTGCTCCTCTGCCGGGTGCTGGTGCCTGGGGTGGGGGTAACGGCTGTATGTGGGGTGTAGCTGTTCACATGCATGTGTTAGTGTGTATGTGGTGAGTTGAGTGTGAGCCTCGAGGGTGGAGCTGACGCCATGCCCGGTGCGGGTGCGTGCTCCCAGGAAAGCAGCTGTGGTTGCGTTTCAAGGGGCGGGCCCCCCGAGGGGTGGTGTGTGCCACCAGGAGCACCCCTCAGGCCTTGGTTTCCGCATCCAGGATTTTGACCGGCTCCTGGAGGCCCTGCGGGCTGCCCTCTCCAAGGACCCGGGCACTGGATTCGTGTTCAGCTGCCTCAGCGGCCGGGGCAGGACCACCACCGCCATGGTGGTGGCCGTTCTGGCCTTCTGGCACATCCAAGTACGTGGGGCCTCTCGTGTGAGGGCAGTGTGGACATGCAGCCCCCGGGACACTGGGCCATGGCAGGAGGGTCAGGGGGCAAAAATTGTGCCTGGTGTGGCCTCAGAGCCCCTACCCATTCATCCTGTGCGCAGGGCGAGTGGGCCTGGCAGAGCCCTGACAGGAGGGAGCAGCCTGGGGTGCGGGGGCTCCCATCCCAGCAACTCTCCTCCCTCAGGGCTTCTCCGAGGTGGGCGAGGAGGAGCTGGTGAGTGTGCCGGATGCCAAGTTCACCAAGGGCGAGTTTGAGGTGAGCACACCCCTGGGGCCCTTGGGACACCTGGGGAGGGGCATCTTTAGAGTTCTTCCCAGCACTGTCCTCTTTTCACCTCGTCATGCGTGCTTCTCTATTTCCTTTTCACAGAGGAGCAAACCAAGGCACAGGGCAGCTCGGCTCTTGGCCCTGACCTTTGGAGATGGAAGACATTTGCACATGGGTTTATTCCAAATAAAATTCTTAGTCTTTACAGCAGTCTTCAAGTGTGATAGTTGAAGCTCTTGGCTCACACCCAGCCCGGTGCCAGGAGTCCCCTGTGCATTTCCTTCATCCTTCATAACTCCCAAGCTTTAGTTGCCTTTAGTGTTTACTCCAAGTTGACTGATGAGAAAACTGAGGCTCGGGGTGCTGAACTCATCACCTTAGAGTCACATTAGAGAGGTGATGTGACTGGGGTACAAGGCAGGCAGTGGTCCTCAAAGTTATATCATGTGACCTGGAGATGTCCCTGTACTACCCCCATCCTCACTCACCCCAAGGCATTCTTATATTTATACCAGCTTCCTTTGCAATTAGATCAGGCATTTTGAGCACACAATTCAGTAGGGAGTATTCCATGGAATGTGATGAGGGCCGAAGTAGCTATCAGTTCTGAGGGCTAAGGGTGCAGCTGGGGAGCCTAGGAGGGCTTCATGGAGAAGGTGACATTTGAGTGCATTTTTTAAATGTGGTAACTCTTCTGGGAGAGGAGGAAGTTGCAGAGGGGATCAGGTGTGAAAAGGTGGGAGTCTACAAAGGGCAGGAGCTGTGTAATGCTATGATGGATCAGAACGGGAAGAAGTGGGGCTGAGGTGGGCATCCCAATTGCAGTGACCCCGGAGGGCCATGCTGTGTGTTTGACTTTGATCTGTGGCCAGCAGGGAGGCAGAGGAGGTAGGGGTCAGATTGGCTCTGGGCAGCCAGTAGTGTGGAGGAGAGTAAAGAGGAGAGGCTGGGCCTGAGTAAGGAGCAGTCCAGTCCCTTTGGTGTGTTGTGGGAGCCACTGGACTTGGGGTGAAGAGGGCACCTGGGATGACCTTGAGTCTCTGACTTTGCGGTGACAACCGCAGAGATATTAAGGGACGAAGTTAAGGGTATAGAGGCTAGCAGTCTATTTTAACAGGTTGACTTTCAAAAAAACCGCATAAAGTTCAGCAGTTAAAAAAACAATCCAAATGAAAAATGGGCAGAGGACCTGAATAGACATTTCTCCAAAGAAGACATACAGATGGCCAACAGGCTCATGAAAGTTCGTCATCTCTTGTTGTTAGGGAAATGGAAATCAAAACCACAAGGAGAGAGCACCTGTGAGAATGACTGTTATTCAGAAGACAAGAAGCCACAGTGTTGGCGAGAATGAAGAGAGACGGGAACCCCTGCATGTTGTTGGTGGGGTGCACTGCTGTCATAGAAAGCGGTATGGAGGTTCCTCAGAAATTATGAGCATTTATTCCAGATGATTCTGTTATCCCATTTCTGGATATTTACCTGAAAAACACGAATTCGATGAGATACACGCACCCCCATGTGCATAGCGGCGCTGTTCAGAATAGCCAAGAAATGGAAGCAGCCTAAGTGCCCATTGTTAGATGAACGGAAAAAGAAGACATGGAATACAACCCAGCTCTCAAAAATGATGAGCTCCTGTCATCTGCAACAACTTGAATGCATCTAGAGGGAATTACACTTAGTGAGATAAGTCAGGTGGAGAAAGAAGCATGATTTTACTTGTGCGGTCCATAAAGACTGAAAAAGAATGAACTAAATAAAACAACCACACTAAAAAGAAGCAGCAGCTCTCGCCTGAGGAGCCCCATGGGACACAGGTTGTGACTGGTGCCCTGCCCACGGTCTGCAGTCCTCTCAAGCGGGGTGCCGGCCCCAGAGCCTGGGACTACGGGCTGGGCGGGGTGGCTGTCTCCTCTCCCCTTAGTGTGCAGCCTGAGCAGATGCCGGTTAGCCTGCTGGTGTGCCAGCCCTGGGGCAGCCTTTCTGAGAAGTGCAGGAGTTGGGGAGAGCTCTGTCCTCCGTGATGGTGCTGCCATGGCCCCAGCAGTGGACATGAGGGGCTGTGTATGCGCCTGGCCAGACCTCTGTCGTCCTTTCATGTAGTGGCTATCAAGAGGCACCTTCTGAGTGGAAAGCTCTTGCTCTCACAGGGCAGGAAGATTCTCACTGGTGGGGCAGATGTGGGACCTGCGAGCGCAGGGGTGGAGGAGTCAGGGCCATCTGCTGAGGGCTCCGGAAGGCACAGAACTGGGGAGGGGCTGTGGGTGAAGGTGAGCTCAGGCCTTGTAGACCTGGGGGCCAAACTCAGTTTCTATGAAGAGATTGAAGCCCAGGAATTAAAGAAATGGAGCCCGCTCACATTCATACTTTCGTGATGCCCTTCTGGCTATTGGGGACAGTCGAGGAGGAAGGGGCTGCTGCGGTGAAGAACCAGGTGACAGAGACCTGGGTTGGTGCTGGCTGTGGAGGGATGCAGTGCAGACAGATGAGGAGGAAGGCTCCAGGGGGGAGTGGTTCAGAGGAAGAACTTGGGGGAAAGAGCCTTGCCCTCCAGAGTGACCTTCACAGGCGTCAGTTTCCCTGGGACCGAAAGGGACCTTCATCAGATGAGTGCGGTTTACACTGAGGGCAGAAAAGAAGCCAGCAGGTTCACACACCCTCCATGTCCCCAGACCCACTTATGCAACTCAGCGTTTTAGATCCGAGTTCTGGATGAGTTTTGTTTGAAATACATTTTCTACCCCTTAAAACAATGAGCACCTTGGCCGCTGCAGAGGGTGTCTGGACTCTCTTCCAATGTGAGTATGTGGAGCCTTCCCTGTACCTCCAAGCAAGTCTCAGACTCCTGCGGGGGGGTCCGAGAATTAACTCACCCTGACACTGGCTCCCGGAGATGACGACAGGCTCTACAGCGTCAGGCCCCGGTGTCCCCAGGCCATCCTGGGCATCTGACCACAGCTGCAGATTGGTGTTTCCTGCACCCGCTCTGCATGTTAGTCATTTGCCAGAATGGCTTGCAGAATTCAGCAAACTTATTTACTCAGTAGGTCACTAACTTACTACAAAGGACACTAAAGGATATGGATCAGCCACCAGATGAAGAGAAACAGATTGAAGACCCGAACAAAGGGGCCTCTGTCCTCCTAGAACTTGGGGTCCAACAGGGTGGCCTGTGAAGTCCTCCAGTTCCCCAACCTGCAGGCCGTCCGAATCACCCCTCTTGGGCCTCATTACAGAGGCACGATTGATTAAATCATCGGCCGCTGGTGACTGAACTCAACCTCCAGGCCCTCTCCCTCCCCGGAGGTCAAGGGAGGTTCAGAGGTTCCAACCTTCTTGTTGGTTTTCCTGGCAACCAACCCCCATCAGATGCACCTCCCCAAAAGTCACCATCCTAACGAGACTCTGGGAAATTTCACTCCAGGAAATTCCAAGGCTTTTGGGTGCTGGGAGCCAGGAACTGTGAGCACCCAGTATATATGAAAAAAAAAATGTATATTTTGGTCATCTACAAATGACCAAATTTTTGTTTCTTATAAAAATCCCAGTATCATAGGAGCCCCCTGCTCCCTGCCTCCCATTTGAACAGAGGAGCAGCAGGACTCTACTTAGGGCCTTGAGGCCGGTGTGGCCCGTGGAGGGGGTGAGCCTGGGGCTGGAGGCCCTGCCTGCCCCCCGTGTCTCTGCTCACTCCCCTCCCCTGGCCCCAGGTGGTGATGAAGCTGGTGCAGCTATTGCCCGATGGGCACCAGGTGAAGAAGGAGGTGGACGCGGCGTTGGACACTGTCAGTGAGACCATGACGCCCATGCATTACCATCTGCGGGAGATCATCATCTGCACCTACCGCCAGGTGAGTGCCCCCCAGGTGCTGCCCCAGGTGCGCAGCCCAGTGCCGGTGAGTGGCTCTTCACCCCTCTATGTCTGGAAGGGGAGGTGACCCCTGACATGGGCGCGTGACAGTGAAGCTCCTCAAGAGTCTGGAACCCCTGATAGGGCTGTGGGCCCATGAGGGGTGCGGCCACTCAGCATGAGCACCCTGCTTGGGTCCTTGTGTGCCAAGTGGTAACCCTCCACTTTCTGGGTCATCAGGGCCCCCGGGGTCCTGGACCGGAGTCAGGTTGGTGGGTGGGGCCCCTCCAGGTCTTGGAGCGGAGAACCTGTTTAACAAGCAGCTCAGGACCTGTGTATGTTTGCATTGCCCGGGCCTGGGTCTGGCCCCCACACCAACATGCTCAGCTAAACCTGCTTTTGAATAGCTTGTTGAATTGTAAAAATCAGAAGGTTTCCATAGAAGTCCAGATTTCATGTAAAAATCTGGATTTTCAGCCTATCTAGAAAAGTGTGGGTCCCACCAGCCATGGTCCCCAGCATTGTGGGTCACACACGGCCCTCCTGGGGCCCTTTGGGCTTTGCAGCCTCTGTTCTCTGTGAGGCTTGCTGGTTTCCTAATCCTGTCCTTCTCTGACCCTGTTAACCTGACTGTCTGCTGGAACATAGGCGGGTCCCTGCTGAGAGTCAGAACTGGGGGTGTGTGGCAGGTGACTGGGGCAAAGTGTGGGTGCTTGGCTGGAGGCAGGGCTTCTGAGGCCAGACTGTGGTCCAGATCAGAGGTCAGTTGGAAAGGATCGTTTTCGAGATTAGGAGACTGCCAAAAGGCAGGTGGGGAAGGTGGCTGCACTGCTCACAGTGGTCTTGCATGCTGCCACCAGGTGGCAGCAGTGAACTAAGAGTCGGAGTTCCTGCTTTCAGAGGAAGGAACCTAGGGCTGAGAACAGATTCTACCAGGTCTCTCTCTGGCGGCTCTAGTAGTTGAAAAGAATGCCTGGCCCTCTGCCTCTCAGCACCACAGGCCTCCCATCCCTACTGACCACATTCTGTTAGATTCCCCCCTTCTGACACCCTCCTCTTTCCAGACCTGCTGCCTCTTACAGCCTTCAAACATTCCAGGTATCCCACCCCACCTGCATAGCTGGTAGGCCCTCTCCCACTCTGAGCTCTGCAACCATGACTGTCCCCTAGAGGCACAGAGAGGGTAGAGCATGGAGGGTGGGGAGAGAGGAGAGCTGGCCTTGAGTAATCCTAGTGCCTCACGAGAGGCAGGGCAGCCACTGAGGGGGAAGGGCTGCGTGGGAAAGACCAGGAGACTGAAAGGTGCGAAGTTAACTTAAAGACAGTGAGGGTGCTTTGGTCGCCACAAACAGTTGTGCTGTAAGATGTCAGAGATGAGGTTGGATGGATAAATTGGCTGTACTCAGCCATGGGAGGGAAGAGCTGTGTGGTCGGGGCTGGCTGTCTTTGGGGTGAGGTGTTTTAATGAGGAGGGAAGAAACAGCCAGCAGAGGACTCTCGCCCGCTTCCTAGTCACCCTCATTCCAAAGGCCAGTGTGGTGCTGACCTCTGCAGTGGGAGGTTGGGGATCCCCGAGCCTCATCCCAGAGCTTCCTGGTGATGCTGGTGGTCTGTAGACCACCATAGGCAGAAGCAAGGTGTAGAGTCGTTGTCCTTCCCCATCCCGGACACCAGGTGGCTCCAGTGAGCTGAGCGTGGGCTAAACTTACAGACGCCAAAGGGTCCTGGACACCCTTTAAGCCAGTCCCCACCCTTTCTGCACAGCAGATCCACCTGGAACTTTAAACATTTTGTTGCCCGAACTCCATCCCCAGAGAGTCTGATTCAGTTGGTCATTTTTTGGGGGGGTTGTTTGAGGGGGTACTTAAGTGTTTTTTAAAAAAAGTTCCCCAGGTGATTGCAAGGTTGAGAAACACAACTCTAAGCAGGGCGTTTCCAGTTTTAGGGATCTTCAGAATTCCCTGGAGGATTTGTTTTTTGTTTTTAAAGGAAAGGTGCATGCAGGAATGAAGACAAGTAGGCAGGCAGGCAGGCAGGAAGAGCAAGGAGGAAGAGCTGCTTTATTTTATTTAGTTGTTCACACTGGTTGTGCCCCTGGGCCTGGGGCTCAAACCCAGGGGTATGTGGGCTACGCTCCTTCGGAGGCTGTTGACCTAACCGCTGCTCCACCAGAATGTCCCCTGAAGGACTTGTTGAGATGCAGCTTGGTGGGGTCTCCCCCACCACCCACTGAGTTTCTGATTCCATATGATCTATAGATCAATTTGGGAGTTTTGCCATTTTAATAATAGTCACATCTTATGACCCAGGAACATGCAGTATATTTCCATTATTTCCCACCAGGGGGCACCACCTTTCAGTCTTTTACCATGAAGTATGATGTTAGCTGATACCCTTTGTCGTGTTGAGGAAATTCCCTTGCATTCCTAGTTAAGACTGCTTTTTTCATGAAAAGATGTTGAATGTTGTTAAGTGCTCTTTTTGTGTCCATTGAGTTGGTTACATGGGTTTTTGCCCTTTATTCTACTGACATGTATGTTCATTGATTTTTGAATGTTAAACCGACCTTGTATTCCTGATTTGTTGAGGGTACTTACGTCAGATTTATGAGAGATACTGATGTGCAGGATTCTCTTCTCATGTTGTCTTTGTTTCATTTTTGGCATCAGGGTAACACTGGCCTCATAGAACATTACTTTCTTTTCTGGCTGTGGAGATGGAGACTACGGCCTAGCCAGGGAGAAGGGGCTTCACAAGTCTGTTAGTCAGCTGAGACGGGCATACACCTGCTGCATGGCTTGAGCAGCAGACAATTATTTCTCACAGTTTTGGAGGCTGGAAAGTTCAGGATCAAAGCTCTGGCCACTTTGGTGTCTAGTGAGACTCTCATTCGGGCCTACACACGGCTGTCTTCTCACAATGCCCTCACATGGCCTTTTCTTTGATGTGTGTGTGTGTTGGCGGTGGGGGGGGGTGGCTCTCTGGGACTTTTCTTTCAAGAGCAGTGCTCTTAGAAATCATCTAACCATAGACTGTTAGAAGTGCCGTTGGAGAGCGAAGAAGGAACTAAGAGTCATCATAATTTCAGGTCTCGGATTTTCACAGCACAGTTTAAAAAAAGGGGAAGGACCTTTCTATGGTTTCCACTGTGTAATTTTGTAAAATATGTCCATTTTAAAGAAAGGAAGGAAGAAAGAAACATTTAGAATCCCAACCATTTAACATGGTTGGCATTTTTAACAAAGGGTATTTTAGTACCAGAAAAGTAGAATGGACATCATCTCAGAATAGAGGACAGTCCTATAAAAGATTTATATTTCTGTATGCTTGTGGACCCGTGAAACTTGTCATGGAGCTGGATTTGAGAATCACAGCTTTTGTTGACCAGGCTACTGTCTCCTTTAGTCAGAAAAGGGGGATTCTCCCGCAAGGTCACCGACAGGCCGGGCCCTGAGCTCATGTCCTAAGGTCAGCATGGTCTGAGCTGTGCCAGCTGTCTGTGTGAGAAAGGCCTCTGGCCAGTGTGGTGTGTGCGTGTGTGCACATGTGTGCATGTACACGTGCACGTGTGCCTGTGTTCATGTACATGCGTGTGTGCAGCTGGACAATGGACTGTGGATTGTTTTGTGGCTGACACGACCCAGCATCGATCTCATGGAGAGGGGAAGGAGACAGGTTAGAACATTCTGTGCTGACTGGTGGAAGAAAGGAATGTGAGTGTGGGAGTTGGAGGGAGCTGAGTTCCCATAGGGCCGTCCTCATCCTCTGTTCCCCGCTACCGGCTGGGCTGAAGCTGCTTCCTGGCAGATTGTGCAGGACACGAGGGCTGGCTGACATGTAGTAGGGCACTCAATTGATGGAGGGCCCGGGGGAGCCCCTGGTTTCGGTGCTTTAGAACCCCATGCAGACACTCCGATTTGAGTGGAAAGGGACTGACAGGTCCCTTCGTGAGCAGAGTGGGAGAATGGATTGGTCAGGGTCCCATGTGAGTTGAGGCTGAGCAGGAGGGAGAGAGAGAGACCCTGACTCCCAGCTGGAGCCCCCCCACCCACCCAACATTGCCCTTGACCCCACGGTTTCAGTCCGTGTTCCCGTATGGGTGGCAGGAGCGGGCCTTGCTCAGGCTCCAGAAAGGTAACTGCCTCTTTCTCCTCCCTTTCCCTCTGGTGAACTGACTCCTCTGGGTACTGGCAGGCTTGTCTCACTCTCGATGTCTGTCTGTTTAAATTCGGCCCTGGGGTTTCAAGCTCGAAGTCCCCAGGGGCCGCCAGTGAAGCCTGCGGTTGTTTCTGTGCAGATGCACAGAGCAGGCAGGGTGGGTATGTGCAGGA
This sequence comes from Solenodon paradoxus, assembly GCA_004363575.1. Lineage (NCBI taxonomy): Eukaryota > Metazoa > Chordata > Mammalia > Eulipotyphla > Solenodontidae > Solenodon > Solenodon paradoxus. The sequence goes on from RJWH01000701.1 coordinate 88,570, forward strand.
GATGTGTGTTGGCCTGGTAGAGGACCTGGGGGCCAGAATTTCTGCATGAAATGACCAGAGTCCAGGCTCAGATGAGGCTTGCTCACTTCCATTTGCCTGGGAACATTCCAGATCTGGTCCACATTGTGCCTGTCTGAGGCTCTCGTCCCAGGAGCCCACAGCCTTGGGCTTTTGAAACCTTCAGCAGCACAGGGAACCTCGGTTTCCTGTCCCACCCCGCCATGAGCCCCCACACAGTGAACTTCCCTTTCCCAGCCCCCGCCAGTCCAGCAGTCCACTTAGACTTTATAACAAGAAATTAAGAATCCAGCTCCTAGAACTTGGCATGTGTGTCTCTTTCAGCAATGCTTGGGTGGAGAAGAGGGTGCTCGGAGGCCCCTTCCCTGCTGTGCACCAGAAAGACGTGCCGGGAAGGTGCGTGTCTGCATCTGCACGGCGAGGGCACACAGGCCGAGGCCGCTTTGGCTCGCTTGTTGTTAGAACGACCACCCTGGAGCTAGGGTTCCAGAATCCTGCAAACCCAGCGAGGTTTTCGCAACTGTCTTTTTCTTTCTCTTTCTTTCTTTCTTTCTTTCTTTCTTTCTTTCTTTCTTTCTTTCTTTCTTTCTTTCTTTCTTTCTTTCTTTCTTTCTTTCTTTCTTTCTCTCTCTCTTTCTCTCTCTCTTTTTCTCTCTTCCTTTCTTTCTCTCTTTCTTTCTTTTTCTTTGCATATTTATTAGTTAGCACTTTATTTTGGTTGCTCCTCCGGCCCCGGGCTGCAAACCCAGGTCCTTTGTGTTTTGATGGGAACTATGCTGCAGCTGCAGACTTACCACCTGAGCATGCCGTGTTTTCTTTTTTTTCTGGTCTGTGTGCACTTGCATGCACTTTTCCTCTCATCACAGTGGGTACACGGGCATCCTGGCGTCCTGCTTGCTCCCTTGGATGAGGCGCATGCATTTAAATACATGCTTGGCCGGCGCAGGCATACTGAGTGCACGTCCGTGCTAGGCCATGTCTGGGGCTAGACTGTGGAGGAGGCATCACTGAGCTTGTAGTCTAGTGGAATGAGAAGAGGCATGTTAATAAGTCGTTTCCACTCATGCATCCTGCGTCTCCTCTGATGAAGAGCCTTTTCTCCAGTGCATCAATGCTGTCATAGTACGCAGGGGAGTGGACGTGCCCCGGTGTCCAGTGGGCGGGGGACAGCATGCCGAATGGCGTAGTGCACGAGGCTCTTTCTTCTATGTGACTTGCTCCCACAGACTGGCTCTTTGATGTAGGATTGTCTGAGTTGAAAGGTAGGAACTTCGTTGTGGGGGGAGGGGATCTCAGGGTGGGGAGAATAATTTCATGAACCCTTGTGTGCCCACCTCCCGGCTTCAGGAATTCCCAGTCAGGGCCGATCTTATTTCATCTGAAGTCCCTTTCCCCCTGCACTGGATTATTTTGAAGCAAGTTCCAGACTTCATATTACTTCCACCTTAAATATTTCAAGATATATCTTCAAAGAGCAGGACTCTTTTAAAAAAGATCAGCGCAATGCCAGTATCACCTAAGACCACATATGTTCCATCTCCCAGAATGTGGTCAGTCTCGTTGCCTGGAGAACAGTCCTACTCTCTCGCCGTGGTGTGTGTTTGTTGAGGTAACTGGGCTGTCTTTCTTGAGCTTCTGCAGTGTGGGTCCTGCTGACGGCCGCAGCTTTAGTTGCTCCTGTGTGGCGTTGCCCGTGCTTCCTGTGACCTGGGAGGGAGGAGAGCCAGAAGCTTCATCAGATCTGACTGGGGTGTTGGCTGGCAGAGCATGGCTGGTGCTGTGCACGTCCCTTGGGCACAGAAAGCCTGTGGTCTCTCTTGTAGCGTGGCAGCTGCTGGTCCCCCAGATTCCTTCTTTCACTGGAATTTGCAAAACGGTGATACAGCGACTATCACCTGCTCCACATTAATTAACTGCAGTGCTTCCAGGAGGAGAGATCCCTCTGATGCAGTGGACAGGAAGCAGGTCCCCTGCGTGCTGTTCCTCTGACTCAGCCATCTTCAGAGGACGTTTGGGAGTGGTTTTCTACCAGCAGGGGAAGGATGTTGGACTCAGCGAGTCCTCACATTCCTCTGGATTTGGATGGGGCTGAAGTCTGTCCGAGGGCCTGGGTGCAGGGGTAGGAGCTGGTGGGCGGGCGGAGAAGCAAGGCACGGGCTCGTGAGAGGAAGCTGGGTGTCACTAAGGACCAGATATCCTGGGTTTCACATGTCCTCACGTCTCCTCAAACAAATCAGAACAAACTTAAGAGGTGCCCATACCAGTCTGACGGCACGTTTCATACCCACAGCCTGGTTCAATGCTCAGTCCATGCCTGAGCCTGACAAAAGGCAGCCTGTAACATTTCCTCCATTTTTGCATGTGGGTAAGGGGGGCACTGGGCTTGCTCAAGGTCACACAGCTAGTGGGTGTCGGGAGAGCTGGTCTCTAGACCCCAGCTCTCCGATGGGGCCTCTCCAACAGGCCATGTTGCCTCCCAGGGAAGAGACATAGTTTCACCTCCCTGCCTACCGCAAGCCCTGCTGAGGGGAAAACGAGAACTAGAAGCCATGATCCTTGCCGTGATATACACAGGCTGAGCAGGGGTGAGAAGGCCGGAGGACAAAAAGATACCCCAGACGTGGGCCACGGTGGGAATACTCAGGAGGATGGTACCAAACCAAACCTACACACACATTTTTCCATATCAACAGACTTTCTCTGGCCCCTAACTCTGCTTAGGCCTGTGTCGGGTTGCCCAGCTTCTGGGGGCTGCTGCGCCATGATGATGTCTCTTCCGTTCTCTAGAGTGGGTTGGAGCCTGATCACCCCATGTGTGTTTGTGAGGGGATCAGAATGATCAGGGTGTTTAAAAACTGCTTCAAGGGAAAAAGGAAAGAAAACCTTTTGAATGAAACCACTCCGTGAGGTTGGGACATAGGTGAGAAGGCAGGGCCCCAGCTGCGGAGAATCCAAGGTGGCTGCCAGCCCACAGTGGTGACTCCATCTGGTGAATTAGTTGTTTCCTGCTGGACTTGGAAAGGGAAAATATTTATGACAGAAACCAAGGTCAGGGTGCCTGGAGGAAGCCCTGCTAGAATCATTAATGCCAGGGGCACTTATCCTTAGCCTTGACTGGTGATGTTAATTCTTAGTGTTCCTTATTTAAATCTAATGTGTCTCCTCTGTTCTTTCAAAGTGTGAAGGGAAGCTGAGGTAAACGTAGCCTCAGGGATAAGTAAAAGGTTCTTTGGTCTGAAATGATCATTTCTTTTATCAAGAGTGTAATGCTTTAGTTTGAATTTCCTAAGAACTTATCTTGTGTCTCCTGTATTCCTCAAAGCAGCCGATGAGGAGATGAAAGTGGGTTTCATTAGATCCATTTTACTGAAGCCTAATGAAGTTTTGTGACCAGTTGGATACAGGACCGGAGCCTATTTCCCAGCTCCTTGGCCTGTGGTCGTTCCCTCTGCAGTGAGAGCCACAACCCAGGGGACAGTTCGGTTGTGCTGGGAAAAGCAAGCAAACCACCAGCCCCTACTGGATGCACTGTTGGGTTGGTGCAGAGTTACTGAGAAGTCAGAGAAACTCAGCTCAGTGCCCCTGAGTTTAAGGTCATTTCTTAAGAAAAATATAAAGTGAAACAGCTCTGGCTCTGAGTCCCAGGTAGGGTCTCTCTGTTTCTGCAAGACCCTGACTTGGCCAAAACCATTCCCGGAAGACCTCATTCCAGTAGGTAATGTGTCTCCAGGGCCAGGCCTGTGCAATTAGAGTGGCCTGGAATGCCATGAGCTGTCACATAAAATGTGACAGAAGGAAAGGGTTGCTTCCCAAAATTCTTGCACATCAGACAAAAATAGAGCCAGTGAGTTGCATAGTGGCTGCCAGACTGGAGAGAGAAAGAGAGAGAGAGAGAGAGAGAGAGAGAGAGAGAGAGAGAGAGAGAGAGAGAGAGAGTGTGTGTGTGTGTGTGTGTGTGTGTGTGTGTGTGTGTAGACGTCTCTTGGTTTCCCTTCCTCCTCCCCATTGTAGGATTGAGCAGGAACCATTTCTGCCCACCAGAGGGGCTTTCCTGGTTTATTCAAGAGCATTCATTGAGCACCTACAGTGTACATGGTTCTAAGTGTACACCGTCAAGCTTGGAATTTTCAGTGATTTGGAGGGAGTTTCAATCTCAACTCCAGCCACCCCCCAGCCCAGTCCCCTGTCTGCTGAAACCTTGCCTGTGTGCCTCCTGCTCTCATTGTCCCATGTGTGGTTGTCACCAGAGGGGCCTCGTTTTGCGGCTCATCTCTGAAATCCCAATTCCCAGACCTTGCCTGGCAAATAGGGCTCCACTGATGTCTTTCTGGTGAGTGGCTAGGTGGAAGGTTGAAAAACTTTTGCTTGAAGAATTAGAAAGCAAACCCGTCATCATTATTCCTTTTGGTTTTGTCCACACTGTAGGTCTTCCAGGAGAGGGCACTCTTCTGCAGCAACTAAAAGAGCCGGGTGGGTGTTTGCTTTCTAGCCCTGGCCCTGCCCCTCCCGCCTGGGCCTCTGCCTTTTTGTACGTACCCTAGGGTCATTGCTGCTTCTCTACCTTCCTTGAAGGGTGGTGTGAGGATCAGCCTGGGAGTGGGGGCTGGGACACAAGTTGACCCACTAGGCTATATACAGGGACAAGGGCCCCTGAGGGCCAGGACTGTGTTTTATTAGTGCTGAATCCCAGAGCTTGACCTTGGCAAATGATATTTGTTGAATGATTGGCACACAGAGAAGCCCAGGGTGCTTCACACAATGGAAGTACTGAGCAAAATAGGACTTCTTTGGAAAAGCAGTTACGCACGGATGGGCAGAGGTTATTTTCTCCCTTCTGGGGATGAGGTACAGAGGTTTTTTGCAGCCACAGCCTCCCCCCACCGTTCAGGCAGTGGACATTTTGCCTAGACTCATGGGAGGTTCCAGAAGCCACTCGTGCTGATTGCTTGGGGAACCAGTGTCTGCAAGGAGAGCATGGCATTGAACTTCGGGAAGAAGCATGGAGCCTGGGATCTGGGACTCTGCCTTTTAGAGACTGACTGCCTTTGAGGGCTCTCATCTCTCCACGTCAGCTGAAGGGTAGAGGTCACCAGCCATGCTTGTTCCTGTTGAATGGGTGGGGAGACCTCCAGTAGTGGGTGTCATCTGGCATGGGCAGATGCAGGCCCTGAACCTGACCTAACTGCTCCTTTGTGTCCCCTCTTGGGTCCCATTTTCTTTGGAGCTGTGCTATGTCCAGCTCTCCATGTGACCCTGGCCACAGGTCACCATTTTTTGTTTTAAAGAAAAGGTACAGACAGGAATGAGGGCGAGCAGAGACAGGTTGGTAGATAGGCAGGAAAAGAGAGAAAGAAGAAGCATTTTTTATTTTAATGTAGTTGTTCATCTTGGTTGTTCCTGCTGTTTCTGGGATGTGAACCTGGGACCTTAGGATGTCTCTGCACTGCACACAACTGCGACTTCACCAGGGCGTCCCCAGTTCACCTTTTTGTCCTCAGCCTCTCTTTCCGCAAAGTATTTGAACAGACCTGAAGGAGGTGAGGATGGGAGCCATGCTGTATCTGGGACTGGAGTGTCCTGGGCAGAGGAATTGGCCAGTGCAGAGGCCCTGAGGTGGGCACTGCCTGGGGTGTCAGAGCAGCAGAGGAAGGGCATGGGGTTGGGGGCAAACAACGGGGCCTTGACTGGTGGTGCACGGGTCTCAACTTCCTTCCACTCTGAGTGCCAGGGGGCAGGGCCAGGGCCAGCTGAGCAGAGGACCTGGCTTATCTTTCTCCCAGAGTCATCTGGTGCTGTGATGAGACAGGCAGCAGGGGCGGGAGTGAGGGGGATGGCAGGGACTCCCATCAGCACTGTCACTGAGATGAGCTGTGCTGGAGTGGCAAGAGGTGGGCAGCTTCTCAGAGTGTTTTGAAGTAGGTTAGATTCCCTGATGGGTTGGATTTGGGTCTGAGAAACTCAGAGGGATGTCAGGTTTGGGCTTGAGCTGCGGGAAGGATGGAGTTGTCACTAAAGTGAGGAAAGTTGTGCGTGGGGCAGGTTTGGAAGAGCTCGGGTCCTGCTTGGGACATGTGAATTAGAAAAGCCTGATCACTATCCGCCTGGGGCCCCGGGGCAGGGAATAGTGGGTCCCTGGCGGGGGTGCACATGTGGGATCCCCCTAGAAGCTGGATTCTAGACGACAGTGAAAGTGTGAGGTGGGAATGAGATGACCTGGGGAGCGAAGTGCTTGTGCACCCCTCGGGCCTCCCGCCTAGTCCTGACACTCAGGGAGATGGGGAGATAGATCCTGGCTGTAATCTAGGGCCTGCCTTTTACCGTGGTCTCCAGGAGACGGAGCTCTTCTTGGTGAAGCCATTAGAAACCCTCCAGACGGAATGTGGTGCAGTATTTCATGAAGTGGCTCAGAGTGACAGCAGAGGAGGCCGAGAAGGGCAGATTATTGGGCTGGAGCCCTGAGAATTTCAGGAGAGTGGGGGCTTGTCCAGGCCTGGCACAGAGGGTCAGATGTTCCAGACGGGGGTTTTGAAGGCCAGATAACAACGAGGCAGGGAGAGGTAGAGCTTGACTATGAAAGGGACTGGGGAGGTGGAAGAGCTGGGATTTCTGAGTTTCTATCCCAGCTTGGAAATCTGTGACCTTGGTGGTTACTTAACCTTACAGAGCCTTATGTGAACAATGGATGTTCCATTCCTTCACAGCATTGCTTGAAGAGCATATTAGATAGCAAGTGGACTGGTGTGCGTGCTCGGCAACACATGGGCATGAGGCCCTGGCCTCACTTGCTGAGCCTCCCCAGCCATATGGGCCCTGTCCGTCATGGCCTAGCAAAGAGCAGACTTTCAAACCACTGTTGGCAAACCTGGGCTGTGTCGATGCCACACAGACCTAAACTTGAGAGGCCTGATGTGCCCCGCACCCTGGCCACCTTTCCTAGGTCTCTTCTATTCAGAGCTCTGTCTCACTGGTGGAGGAAGCCTTGTCCGGCTCCACCAAGCTAATGACAGCCTGGCCTGCCAAGTCCTGTCAAAACAACCCTACTATTTTTATCGACAGGAGGTGACTGGTCTGTCCTCTCTGGACAGTCCTTTCATGGGTGATTTGAAGGAAGCTGGAGTCTTGATAGGAGATGGGTCATTGTCTCAAATCACAGGCTGCTGTTAGGAAGGATATGCCCACGGAACCTTTTGGGGGTGTCAGGCGTCACCTTAGCCAGTGGTCTGAATATAGAGATAATTCTACCCTACCCTGCCAGCAGACTCTCAGGAATCCTCCACCTCTCCACCCTGACAGTTTCTCAGACCCCATCCTCACTGGTGTTTCCGAGAGCCGCAGGTTTCTGTCCCCATGGGAGCAGGGACACAGAGAGCATAGTGCTGGTGGGGCCGTGTCCAGGAGCTAAGCCCAGAGCTAAGGGCTTTTCATGCCCACAGGACAGTTCTTCTGTGCTCCTGCACTGAAAGTAACTTAATGGCTCTTGCCCAGCAGGACAGGAGTCATTTCCTTTCCTTCTTTCTAAGAAAATATTTTTAAACAGGCTCTAGGCCTTGGGTGGAGATTGGAGAAGCTATGTCATAGGGTAGGGTGGCATTCAATATCTTCCCCTCTGTCTGCCTTGGACTCACCTCTCTCATCGCCAACTCTTCTCCTGACCCATCTAATATATATGCCACTGTGCCTCCATCCCGAGATGCTGGATTCTGGACGACAGTGAAAGTGTGAGACAGGATGAGATGACCTGGGGAGTGAAGTGCTTGTGGTCGCCTCGGGCCTCCCACCATGATGCCTAGTCCTGACACTCGGGGAAAGGGGCGTCTTCTGCCTCCAGGTCAGGAGGTCTCTGTGGCCTGGCCTGTGGCCTCTCCTCACGTCTAGCCGTTCCACCCGTTCCACGAGTGAATGGCCGGAGTGACTCCTGTGGTTTGCAGGTGCTTTCTCCTGTTTGTGATAGCGCACACACCTCTCTCCCGAAGCGCGGGTGCTGAGTCTAATGACAAAGAGTCTCGCGTCCTCAGGGAGTCGGAGCACGGGCTGTGGGTCCCTCTTCCCTTCTGGGGCCTGTCCACTGCCCATCTTCTACCTCTGCTTCCGTCCCCAAGGCCCCAGAGCTCCGCCTGGCTGGGCGGACAGTAGGTGGGCTGATTTGCGCTCACACGCCCCCAGGAGCAGAGGCACTGAAGGTGCACCCGATGCAGAAGTGACAGGTGGGACCACAGGCCCTCAAGCAGGCCCCTCCAGCTCCCGGTTCTTGGGGCTGTGGGCCATGTCACCTCCGGGGTGGGGGACCATCCAGGAGGCTTCCCATAGTGGCCTGGAGGAGGCACATGGGGCCAACGCTGCTGCTGCGGCCAGCTGTTGGGAGGCTGCTCTTCCTGCTTCCCAGAGGCCCGAGGCTGGCTGTGTCCTCCCGTGGATGTTCCTGGCGCCAGAGGGAGCAGCCCCTGCACCTCACCCTCACCCTCTTCCTGGAACAGAGGGAACTGCTGTGGGCCCTGGGTGGTGGTGTGAAAGGCACTGTGTGTGACTGTCACTCTCTGGCTTCCCCCCAGAGCGGGTGGTACATCTGCGGTGGGGGGAACACCGGCATGGTGGCAGGGACTCTGCGGGGCGCAGCTGACTGTGTGTTCTGGGCCTTGTCCCCTGGCCTGCCCCTGACCCCCTGAGAAGAACTTCAAGAGAACCCCCTTAAGTCCCCTTCCTGCTGGGCACTAGTCTGTCCTGCCCCCGACCTTCAGTGGCTCCCTGGCCCTAAAGCCTCCATGCTCAGTCTTGGCTATAGAGACTCACCCAGGAACTTTCACACCCCAGTGCCCAGGCCTGCCGCTCGGAGGTTCTCATTTGATGGGTCCAGGGGGGCCTCACATACCTTCCCTTCCACATCAGGTAGCCGGCCTAGAAGGTAGACTTCCACGGCATCAGGGGGGCTTCCACAACTGGGGGTCAACCCGCTTCCCATTCTTGTCTTTTTGTGTCCTCGTTCCAGCCAGGCTGGTGCCTCCCTTCCCAGCCCCACCTGCCTGGCACCAGCCTCACTTCTGTGCCTTCCCCTTTGTGCCGACTCCCTCCATCCAAATCCAGCCAGCCAGCTGAGCCCAAGCTGTCTGCAAAACATCTTGGTCTCCCCGCACGCCTCTGGGGGCCATTTCCCAGGACCATCTCAAGGTCACTTGCTAGAAAAGTGGTGTAGTTCCACCCCCACCACACACCTGAGTGCTTGTCCTTCTGCGCTGCTTCTCTGTCTTCTGCTCGGTCCCGGGACCTTGTACAGGGTGCGGGCCGCAGGCACCCCCTTCTGCCTCTCACCCCAAACCATTTGAGAAATGGGAAAGGAAGTTAGTTGGGCCATTCGGGGTGAGAGACCAGGCTGGGGTTTTGCCCCTTCCCAGGCAGAGATGAACTCGCTGTCCCTGAGCAGCTGGTGGCCACAGAGCCTGGGCCGGGCGAGGGGAGAGGGCCCATGCTGCAGCCCAGGTCCAGAGCGCCCCCACTCCTCCCTGAGGGGCTAGGAGGGAGGAGCCCTGTCCTTCCTGCAGTCCTGGGAGGCCTGAGGACCTGGGCAGAGACATCCCCTCTCTGGGCTGACAGGAGTTGACAAAGGTCCTCCCTGTGGTTACAGCAGCGTCCAGTCCCAGGGCCCCCACACGGTCCTCTCCACAGCTTGGGCATGTTGGAAGGTGTCTGCAGGGAGCTTTCCCTCAGACTTTCCCTGTCGGGCTGTCCCTCAGAACAGGACGTGGTTATAATTTCACAAGGAAGTGCAGGCTCGGGGAGGCTGGATGGCCTGCCCACATCTCCCAGGGGAAGTGCTTTTTCTGACTCCTGGGTACCAGCAGGCTCCTCAGCCTCTCGGGTAACCCCTGTGGGGTGATGTCCTTGGTCTGATCATCGGAATCCCTTCCTCCTGTCCTCACCCCTGTGCTTAGGGCAGCAGGGGGAATGAGGGTGTGTGCGAGGGTGTGTGTGTGGGTGTGTATGTGAGCATGTGTGCGAGCGCGTGTGTGTTGTGTGGGGGTGACCCCCATGCTGACTCCCACCCCCTCATCCAGGCGAAGGCAGCCAAAGCGGAGCAGGAGGCCCAGAGGCTGCATCTGCGGAGCCTGCAGTACCTGGAACGCTATGTCTACCTGGTGCTCGTCAATGCTTACCTCCACCTGGAAAAGGCTGACTCCTGGCAGAGGCCCTTCAGCACCTGGATGCGGGAGGTGAGAGGCGGGAGGCTGAGGCCACGAGGGGTCATCCCTCTTAGGGGTGTGCCGGGTCATCCCTCAGGGACCTGGTTCTCACCTGCCTCTCTGGGAGGCATCTGTGTGGCCAGGGTTTTGTCTTGCCCACCTGGATCCCTGCACAGTACCTGTGCTTGGAAGGCCATCCTTGTCTGTTTGATGAGTAAGCAGATGAATGGCCGATTAAGGAAGGGGACGGTGGGGACAAGGCGTGGGGGAGCAGAGCAGAGCCCTGTGCAGGCCTGGGCCCTGCTCCAGCAGCCCTGGGACGTCATGCCTGTTACTGCTTTAGCCTCTCTTGTGCCTTGTGAGGGACAAGATGTGGTGGTCCAGCCCCTGCCAAATTAGTTGCATGGAAATAATGTGATACTGTCAGCCCCACCTCAGAAGGTTTGGTGGGGAGTTCATGAGAGATCGTGGGCCATATGCCAGACCCTGCCCTGAGCAGGTCTGCCCCACCTGATGACTCACTCCCTTTCCACAGAGGAGACCCATTAGAGCTGGCTGGTTGGTTCCAAAGCCCACCATGTCTGACCTCAGGTTCCACCCCACTGTTGTTCTCTGCGTGGCCTCCTGCTGTTTTGGGGTAGAGATGCTGACTTTGTGCCTCTAGGTCAGGAGAGAGTCTGCTTTTCCTCCTGGCAAAGCAGCTTTAATTATTCCTATCTAGCAAGCTGCCCCTCCTGATCTCTCCAGTCCAGTCTGGCAGTTCTAACCTGGACCAGGGCTGGAATTAGCTTCAGTGGGGCAGGCGGGTGGGAGGCCAATGGTCCCAGCTCAAGCAGGTACAGGGAGGCTGGGGGGCCATAGTCAGGTGTGCCCAAGGGCTGAGGGAATGGAGGCCGGGCCGTTGTGCTGAAGTGGAGCCTCAGTCGCTGAGTCGTGTCAGGAGACCTGACATGGGTGGGTCACACCAAGGCCACGACAGGACTACCCTCTTGAGCTGGCCCGGACTCGGCCTCCTCATAGAGCACCCCCGGGTGGGGTGGAGGTGGTGGGGAAATGAGGCCACCTCTGCTTGCAGAGTGAAAACCAGAGGAGCCAGGGATGGGGGACTGCTTATCCCCTCTCCTACTGAACCTGGGTGAGCGGGGTTGGGGAATGTGGAGGAGGAAGTCTGCTGGTCCAGACAGCACAGAGTGACTGACCCAGCTCAGGCCCCTCAGTCTGCTGGGGATGGGGGAGGGTGGGGGTGAGGGTTGCTTGGGGACCGTTGTTTGAGTGCAGCCCGCACCCACCCTACAAATCCCCCAGGATGGAGCAGAGAGGAGGAGGCTGCTTGGTAGATGGCTTGAGTCTGATGATCAGGTCTGGGTTGGGGCCACTGGGAACAGGACGTCCTAGGGAGTACCCAGAGAGGCCCTGGCTAGCCCCCTGGGCCAGGCCCTGTGGCAGGCCTCTCTGGTGCACAGTCAGAATTCATGGTCGAGGGGCTCTTGTTGGCTCCTGCATTCATGCTCTCAGCCCCAGCCCACCCAGAGGACCCTGTTTTAAAGCCAAAGCTGCTGGACGTGCTCCTGAGTGTCCACATGGGAGCATCACAGCAGCATGGGTGCAGGGCCTGCTTGGCCTCTCCCCCAGCTGCTCCCACCTCCTTACTTTGCCGACGGTTTTCTATGCTTTGCAGCACAGAAAGGTCCCTGCAAGGTTCTGGGAGGTAGGCAGTTATTCCCATTGTAAACCCACACTTAGTAGAAGTCAGAAAGCAAGCTTATTGGGTTGCTGAGTTGGTGGGAGGCGGTGCCAGGCCTAGACTCGCCTGTGTGCTCAGAGCCCATGGAGGGAGGTCAGCTGGTGAAGCGGGCAGTGTCTCTCCTAACACCTGCCCTCCCCTGACACGCTTCCCCGTCTCCACTCTCCTCCCAGGTGGCACTGAAGGCCGGAGTCTACGAGATCCTCAACCAGCTGGGCTTCCCTGAGCTGGAGAGCGTGGCGGACCAGCCCTTCTCCAGGCTGCGCTGCCGGTGGCAGGAGCAGAGCCACAGCCCTGAGCTGGCCACCACCACCAGGGACTTCCTGTAGGACCCAGCCCTGCCCCACCCTCTGCAGGCCTCCTGGCAGGCAGAGTGCCCGAGGCGCTCTTCTCTGGGAGAAGTGCTGAGGAGATGATTCCCCAGCCTCCACGTGAGACTGGGTGGGGTTGAGACCCTTTTATGAAAGAGCTTTTGATAGGACACTTAGCACACAGTCATACCTTGTAAATGACACGGCCTCCAGGAGGGCCCTGTGTGTACCTTGCAGATGCGCTGCCCTTAGCCTCACCAAGGAGCTCGGGACTCAGATTGCCAGACAAAGCTATTTGCCACATCTGTCTTCTCCTGTCCCACCTTCCAGCAGCTGTGCCAGCCCAGGGTGTGAGCACCGGCCGCGCTGATTCCTGGCTTTTCTCCCCTGGCTGCTCTGCTCTGGACTGGGTCTCCCCTTTGCTGCCTGAGCATGCGCTCAGGGCTCCGGCTCCCTGGGGAGTCGTCTCCACTCTGGGTGCATTTGTGACATAGAAGGCAGCTTTACCAGTTCCCTTGTCTCCTCTTGAACTCCTTTACCAGTTCCCATGTCTCCTGCTCCAGCCTACAGACTTCAGGAAGCACAGCCACTTGGCCCGGCGGATCTGTGGAGGCCTTAGTTTCTCCTTCCTTTCCCCTTGCGTTCTCCCCGGGTGCTGGCAGGGCTGTGGGGGTTTCCAAGGAGCTGGAAGCATCGAGAGGGAAGAGCTTCCAGAGATGGATGCAGCTGTGTGGACAAGGCCTGCTTGATTTGTGGAGCCGGAATGGGAGGTGTTGTGAAGCCAAGGTTCCCTCTGCTCCTACTCCCTGCTGTCAGCCCAGGATGGCTCCATACTCTTGCCCTGCTGGAGCAGGACCCCAAGGACTGCGGGGCAGCTTGTGAACAGTGGGGGTGTGTGAGGGTGGGCAGAGGGTGGTGCTGATTCCAGATCTTTCTGTCTGAGCACCATTGTGCTGTCTAGTGGAGCAGCACGCCCCAGGCACTGCTGCGTTCTCAGTGCTGGGGCCAGCCCGTTCCAACAGTGGGTAGGCTGCCCCAGGAGGCAGGAGGGTGGGTGGTGATGAGTGGAACCTCACAACTCTTCTGAGTCCTGGTGTCTGGAAACTGAGACTCTGAGCAGAAGGGAGGCTATCCACCTGGCCTGACTCTCCTTCTTTAGTTGGACATTCACTTCTGCAGAAAGACAGGTAGAGGTGTCACTGGCCATGCTGTATGAAAAGGGGAGCAGAGGCTGAAGTTATTCACAGCTGCCTAGTAGTGGAAAATGTTAGATCATCTTGGTTGAATTCTCTTGCAAAACTACTGTATGTCTGTTCACTACTTTTCAGATTTGTTTTTGTTTTATTTTGCCTGTATTAAAAAGTTTAACATTCTTTGCAGACAAGGTCTAGATGGGGGGGTCAAGTGATCAGAGCTCAGCTGGGCGGGATCCTTGTCTTCTCACGGTTGGTCCTGACTTTCAGGTGTGCTGGGACACTGACCGTCACGGCACCTCCCTGCCTCAGTTTCCCCATCTGTAAAATGGGAGAATAATACTTGCCTACCTACCTCACAGAGGTGTTGTGAGGATTCATTTGTGATTCTTCTTTTTTTTTTTTTACAGAGCTTTTGAGCATTAAAAATAGCTGACTGTGAAATGACCTGCCTGACTGCGGATTTGTCTGTAGTGCAGGGCAGACCTTACAGAGCTGACATGGTGGGAGGGGCTCTGTGGGGGTGGGGGTGGGAGCGGTCAGCAACACCTGCCATTAGCACTCCTGATGATCAGAGAAAGTGTTTCCTTCCTTCTCATCCCCAGTCCACCTGGTTTCACTTGGGGTTCCCAGAGCTGTCAGGTGCAGAGGTGTGTGTACTGGTGTGTGTGAGAGCGTGTGAGTGGTGTGACTGGGTGAGGTGGTTCACACCTCTTTGTGGCATGAGGGGGGCGTGTGTTCACATGTGTCCCCTGACTTCCCCGGACCTGCTGCAGTCTGGGATGGCTTGTAGCAGTTCCAGCCACCGCAGCGGCTAGTGTTTCCTACGGCCAGTGGCATCTGAGGCCTCCGGTTAAACTAATGCACCCATGTCAGGCTTCTGAACAGTGCCTGAGAGAGTCGGCACAGTCAGTTTTAACCGACTTTGCAGAGTCTTCCTCCGGGCCCTCTGGGAGAACTCAGGAGCACCCCTGCTTACTCAGCTCTCTGCATGGTCACTGGCGTGTGCAGACCCCTGCTGCTTCCAGGTCTTCAGGCATCTCTGGTGCCCTCCCCACTTCAGGTGCCCAGGTGTCAGTAGGGATGACATGTTGGATCGGTGCTTACCTATAGCCAAGGGTCCTGATAGGTCCCTTGGTTGAGCTGCCATCCTGTCCTGCTGCCTCTGAAGACCTGGTACCCAGGTGAGTGGCTTTGATATGCCTGACTCTCACTCCCTGAGGAGGGGAACGCTCCCGCCTGAAGATTCCTGGGTCTTCTGGGCTTGACCACACCAGTTTGCCACCATGCTCGCGCTCCTTTTCCTGAAATACTGCAGACTCCAGGAAGGCAGCCCTTTTTGTCTGTTGACTCACAGCCCACAGTCCACATGCCGATATCTCCTCCTTGCACCCCTGAACCTCTTATCTTGAGGTGATCTGAGAGAAAAGAGAAAAAGCTGTGCTAGCGTAGGGCAGGGCAGGACAGATGGTAAGTCGGCCAGTCACTTACTGTGCACAGGACTAGACCCACAGATGAGAGGAAATCAGAAATGACAATATTTACAGATGCGGAAACAGGCTCAAATAGATGACGAGGATTCAGTCAAACCAGAGTGGAAAGAGGAAAATGAAAGTCACATGTCTCAATCCAGACAACACCATGTTCAACATCTTAGTCTCTTTTCTTTTAGAAATTTTATAGGAGCACTCATATTCATTATGCTTTATGAAGTTAGCTTACGGGATTGTATTACCCTATCTTTCATTTAGCATATTGTGATGGTTAATTTTATGTGTTGACTCGACTGGGCCATTAGGTGTTTGAATATTTGGTCAAACATTATTTGGGGTGTTCCTGTGAAGATGCTTTGAATAAGAGTGACACAGGTTAGTAGACTGACCAACTCAGATTCCCTCCCTAGTGCCTTATGTGATGAGCCCTAGTGCCTTATGTGATGAGCCTCATCCAGTCAGGTGAAGGCCTGAGTAGAACAGCTGCTTGACCCTCCCTGAGTAAGAGAATTCTCCTGTGTGATGGTCTTCAAATTGGAACTGTGACATTACTTTGCAGATTTTGACCTGCCAGCCTCCATCATTTCATGAGTCAACTTCTAGGAACAAAGGCGTGAATAAACAGGTATCTCTGTGGTTCTGCTTCCCCAGAGAACCCTGTAATACACACATTAGCAAAACATTTTCCTCTGCCTTTAGCCTTTTAATGGCTGCTCCCATTTCATTGAGTGAGTATGTAATTAAAAAAAAACATTCCTTTATTCTAGGGCATCCAGGTTACTTTAAGTTTCTTTTCTTGTGAGTTAAAGTTTACCAAAAATGCACAATATCACATTAGTTTGATTAGTTTTCATAACTGCATATACCTATGTAACCCAAATTCCTTCTTTCTTTTTCGTTTTTAACAGAAAGGTGCAGGCAGGCAGGGAGAGGAGGAAGAAGCAATTAAATTTTTTTTTCACTTTAGCTATCACATTGGTTGTTAATCCTGGACTAGGGACGAAAACCTGGGTCCTCGAGATGTAAGTGGACTGTGCTCCTCTGGAAGCGGCTGATGTAACCACTACTCCATCAAGCCATGACTACTTTTTTTTTTATTAAATGTTAAAATGTATGAACAAAACTTCAAAGAATATCTTCAAACATAAATCTTTGCTCAGAGTCTCATGTTTGAGTTTTGCTTCGAGGAGAAAGCTGGTTAAGGAAAAAGGAAAAGGTCCTTTTGCCCTGAGCACGTGAACTTCTGTGGTGAGAGACTGAGAGGGGAGAGGAAAGAGACAGTGTGGGGGGATTTGTCTTAGCTAAAGTTGCTATAACTAAAAGGTGTTACCTTTTTCATACTGATTTGTAGAGCTGTTTACATATTCTAGATAGTTATTCCTTAATCTCTTATAAGCATGTAAATATCTCTATGACTTGTGGCTTGTCTTTCAAGTTTTTTCTTGGTGCTATTGGTTGTTTAGTTATAATTAATTACGAATTGCTTTTAAAATTAAAAAGTAAATAAAGGACAGTGTTAGTATTTTTGAAATTAAGTAAATTGATATTTTCCTAACTTACTCTATAGTTATCCTTTTCTGTATGCTTCTATATCTGCTTTCATAAAACAAAAATAAATACCAAAGCAAAACAAAAAACCCTCGTGCAGGTAACAGAACTCCTTGGGTAAAACGGTCCTGCTAGTGTATGCAGAAAAGGGCGACTAAAAATCTGATCCACAGGCACTCCCTGGGGGCCTGGTGCATAAGGCCACCAATCACAGCCCACGTACATCCCCAGGACCTGGATTCTAGACCCAGGGCTGGGGGAAACAACCAAGATAAAAAACTAATGTTTCTTCCTCCTCTCTCTTCCTGCCTCTCTACCTACCTTCATTCCTACCTGCACCTTTCCTGAAAAACAAAACAAGACAAAAAAGCCCTAATCCATAATAGGAACTCATGGGACCCTTGGCGGAAGTGCAGTAGGTAGGGCCTTGGGATGACCAGAGCTGGGAACTGGAAAGCTTTCCAAGGCAGCCCAGGAGCCTTCTGTGGCTTCCGTGGGGGTGTGCCTCTCTGCGCGCTGCTCTGCAGGGGGCAGTTGACACAGCCTACAGCTGCTGCACCTGGGATCCAGCACAGGCCGCGGCTGAGCTCCCCTCTCCAGCGCTCACCCGATGAGCCCCACATGGGGCTGCTCCCACCTGTGACGGAGCTTGGCACAGACCCTGGAGCCTAGAGGGCGCTATTTCTGCTGTTGCGGGGAGGCTCCCCCCATTGGTCTGTCAAGAGCCCCCGCAGAGGGACACCAGAGCTGCACCGCAGTGGGGGGCGCTTCCTTCCTTCTCTCTTTCAGGGGGTCAAACCCGCAGTGTGGTCTGCAGGCCCTTCCTGCCTTCTGCTTCCTCCTTTGCCTCCTTCTCAGGGGAGAAGAAACAAATAAAATACATCTCTTGCCCATCTAAACCCATTCCAGACACGGCAGTTCTAAGGACCCAAAGGACATACCCTCACCCTAGTCTCAGCCCCTCTAGGCACGTTGGTCTTTCTGGTGAAAGTCATCTTCTCTGCGCAGCTTGGAGAAAACAACCACCTGGGTTCCTATGTTACAGTGTCACCCAGACTCAAGTCTCTCTTGCTCTGCCCTGCCCTGCCTTGAGTGAGGGCCCACTGGCCCTGGGGTCGGGGGAGCGGCTCATCCTTGCTCAGTTTTTCTGGTGCATGGTGGAAAGGAGGAGGACTGAGGAGTTGTAGGGCTCTGGCTTGCTACCCCCAAATCTGCACAGGCAGGGCCAACCTCGGATTATTTTCTAATGAAAGGAAATGCCTATTTTAAAGGTTTTCAGTAGGCACCTTCAGTTTGTCCTCCAGAAAGAGCCTATTTTATGTCTCAGTCGCTCAGTGAGCAGGCTGTTTCTCAACTCCTGCCAGCCCTGCACTGCCTGTTACATTTTTAAAAGTTACTGTCAGTTTTATGGCTCGAATAGAACCTCATCCTTGTTTAATTTTATACTTCTTTGAAATTAATAGTGAAGTTGAACTTTTTTCCCCACAAATATTGGCCCTGATGTTTTCTTCTATGAATTGTTTGTCCGTTAATGACTTTTTCTTTGGATGTTTTGTCTTTTACTTATCGATTTGTAAGGATGAGAGCATTTTATTTCTCTTATCCATCGCACTATATTTAGCTTTAAAAATGTCGTCAGACACATGTTCCCTTAGAGCTTGTCCTGTTCATTCCTCTGTGCCCTCAGCTTACGCTGTAGCTGCTCTGTCCCTTGATCAATGACCTTTGCTGATTTTATTAAGGTCTTTAGTGGAGGACCTACTCTCAGGCACCATATTTGACTTTATTTAAAGTCATCGTTTCATTCAAACTCCCAGCAATACCAGGGGCTAAGTATTATGATGCCTGTTTTACAGATTCAGACCCTGAGGCCCAGAGAGCATCTGACTCTGAGCCCTCGCTCGTTTCAGAGGTGGATGTCAAAGCTACTCTGGGCCTGGGATCTTCTCTGCCCTTCGTTTCAGGGACGAGGGAGAGAAATGTCAGTTCTTTGGAAGGTGCCTCACTGGGGCATTTTAGGGAAGGGATCGAGAGGAGAGCATGATTAGTTTGAAAGCCCTCCCTCAAGGTCTTGTGGTTCTCGGACTTGATGTTATTCAAACCCCTTTGTGCTTTCAAGAGGTTCCCCTCAGCACCCACAAGAAGTACTGTTTCCTATGAGTCACACCGACAGATCATCGATGACATGGACTTTTGAAGTTTCACTTTGCACCTCTTCTCAGCTTATTCTTTCTTTCTTGACCATCTGTCCACCTCCCCCATCCGCGAGCCCTATGTCAGTGTGTCCACGCTCTCTCAGTCATTTTCCTACATCCTTTGAACTAAATGAGACTGTCCTCTGGGATGAATGCAACACTATTTCCCCATTCCCGCCCTAACATTTGAAGTCACCAGTCTTTTTAAATGTTGCCAATCTGATAAGGCCAACAGAGTCTTTCATTTTTATCGTAATATGACTTTTCCTAGATCAGTAATGACGTGGACTATCTTCACAAATTTATTGGTTGTGTGGATTTATTTGCTTATGTACTGGCCCGTTTTTCTACTGGGTTGTCTTTTTTGATGAATGCATTTTATTTTTTATTTAATACATACATTTTTAATAGAATTTGTTTCATTCATTGATATATCCTGCATCTAGTCTGTTCTTTCCCCACCTTATGTGGTCTCGTAGGTTTTTTTTTTAGAACATTTTGTCATAGAAATTAGTAAGTTATGATATAGTCAAATTTATGCATTTTGTATTTTGTGTCTTGTGTAAGTAGATTGTCTCCTAGGTTATGTACCTATTTCCTACGTTTTATTTGAATATTTGTACAGAGTTGTATTTTATGTTTACTTCTCTAATTTATCTGGAGTACATTTTTGTGATTGACATGAAGTAGAGAATATAACTTACTTTTTCCAAATGTGTATCCAGTTGACCCCACATTATTTACAATGTAACCAAGTTTCTCTACTCCTCGAACTATAGTCCTCAGGCTTAGATCCTCCTGGGTCCATAGAGTGGACATAGAGCAGTCATTGCCCCAAGCGTCATTCACCTTCCAGTAGCCACCTCTGATTTTCCATCCTCAGGAGGACGGGGACGAAGGCTTGAATCAACTGGGCCTTCTCATTGTCTGAGCACTGATTAGTTCACGGTCGGGCATGTGACTCAGCCGGCTGATTAGGCCCAATCAGTGTTTGAAAGACGGGAAGAGTCAGTTATTCTGACTGAACGTGAGAGACTGGAAGTGGCTACAGTTGTCACATAGCCATGAGGTGAACATTGAATTTCCTGAGAAGGAAAGCAACACAGGAAGGCCATTGGAATTGAGCTTAGAGATGTTGGCTTTTGAGCTTCTGCATCACGTCCTGAATCGAATGAGGGACTCCTTATTCACCAACAACTTTTACTTAACAAGCCATTCCCTTTGAGCTTGAGTGAGTTGGATGGTTATGTCACTGCACAGCATTATGGTCTGTTCTTTCCCACTGGTGAGGTACCTAGGAACTAGTTACTGGGTAAGCAGTAGCTGTCCCTAGACCTGAGGGATGAAGGGGGCAGCACAGAGTTACCTGAGCCTGTCACAGTTGTCTTTAACGGACTTAGGGGACTACCCAGCAGGATCTGAGTTCAGAGGGGGCAACCACTACCGGGACAATATGGCTGACTGCAGGGCTGGTGGAGGTGGTGAAAGTGCCCTATAACTTCTCTCCTCTGGGTCTCCTCTGGGTCGGTGCCTTGCTTTGATGGAAGGAAGTCTTAGCAGCGTGGTCCATGGGGTCAACCTCCAGATGTGGGGTGGGGACAAGAGACAGAATAACCAGCCCTCTTCCAATAATTTCATGTATTTCACCTCTTCTAATAGTTCCACGACAGCCCAGAGAGGTGGGCCTGTTAATATCCTTGTTTTACAAAGGAGGAAGCCCAGCATTATTTGATGCAGTGATTCCAGAGTTTTCCTCTGCTCTTCCCTCTGCCTGGTGCACCTTCTCTCCCTCCTTGAATTCACTCTTCTCATGCTTTCAGGTTCACCCCTGTGATTTAAGTGCCCTCAAGGTACTGGAGAAGGGTTTTGCCTTCTCAGGCGTGCTGCGCAAGGTACAAGGGCAGACCAGCGTGCTGACCCCTGTCCAAGGTGCCGTCCTTCCCGGCCTCTCCAGATCCACCCAGGCCCCTCGACTGGTGCCATCCTCTACCCTCAAGCCTGGAGAGCCAGCAAAACTGCACCCCTCAGCCCTGTCTGGTCTGTGGGCGCCCACTCGGGCACTTGCTGATGGCTACTTACAGTTTTCCTCTTCACTGAGGTTTCCACAGCTGAAAGTGGCATGTGAAATTGCATTTATATACTTTTTTTCCCCTAAGGAGAGGATCCAGAGTTTACATCACCTCTCAAAATAAATACCAAAGCCGTGACCCCCAAAAGTGGATGAAGGATCCTCCCTGTTGTGTTCTCTCCAGCGCTTCCCAACTCTCTCTTTTTCATTTTTCCCTGAAAGAAAAGTGCAGGCAGGAATGAAGGCGAGTAGGCAGGCAGGAAGGAAGAGAGAGGAAGAAGAAGCATTTTATTTTATTTCCATTTAGTTGTTCACACAGTTTGCTCCCCTGGGCCCGGGACTTGAACCCAGGAGAATGTGGTCTGCGTGCTTTGGAGGGGATTGTCCCAACTGCTGCTCCACCAGGGCGTGCCTTCCTAACTCTTTCAACTACAGAGGCAAATAGAATTTTCAAAAGAATATCAGGATGCAGATTTTTGCAAAGCAAGCCCATTAAAAAAAATAACCACCATTTGAGCCCTGCCACACCCTAAAACGTCATTCTTAACCCCTCCAAATCAGGAAGGACAGATTCTCTGGGGGGAGGGGTGGAGTAGCAGGCATTCAAGTCAGACAAAGCACCTTTAAACTGATGCCCTGTCCTTATTTTGCTCACTTGGCTCCCGACTAAATGTCAGTGTGGACAACCCTTTGGAAGGCTTGTCCACACTGAGAGTGGCCGCTTGGTGCTCCTGTCCTGGAAACTGAGAGTTTGCCCAAAAGACCTAGAGCCAATGAGTGTGGGTTCTACTGGGCCCCTGGGTGGCATTTCCACCTCGGTTGTTTCCTGAGCTCGCGAGAGAGGCATAAACTCGTGTGTTCATGTGTTTTGCGAAGGGAGGCTGTATCATTGTCCATTGGGTTAACTTTCCTCACAGGGGCTTCGGGAGAGGATCCAAGAATGTACGTTCTGAGCGGTCAAGGTAACCTTTGCTTCCAGCCTCCTCGTGAGGGAAGCACTTGGTGGCAGGGGTGCCTGGTCACTGGAGATGTCCCTTCTCCCTTCACATTGCCTGGGTCACTCCGTCCCCGCCTACTGCACGAGGCTGTTGCACTGGGAACAGGCCCCTTGTCCCTGCTCCTGGGATTCCCCTGTCAGCACACTGGTGGCTGACTTGCCTTGACTAAGGACAGGCAGCGTCACGGCTTCCTGCAAAGATTTCCAGGGGAGGTTTGCTGAGGAGCAAAGTTGTCCTGAGTAGGAGCGAGTCTTTGAGGAGAAGGTCAGAGCAGCAGGCTGCGGATGGGGGTCCTTGTGTCCCTGAGGCTCAGCCCACAGTAGTCTCCCTAGTGCTTCTTTAAAAAATTTTAATTTTATTTGCTTATTTTTTATTGTGGGAACTTTGATTTTGACATTAAAATAAACTCATATGTATAGGTTCCCCATCTGTGCAGTTTCCCTGTTCCTTAGATATATGTCAACACACCCTGCCCTCCACCAAAACACAAAGTGTTCCTCACCATTGTCCTGTGGGCTCCGCCACCATTTTCACCCCACAAGACCCTCAGCCACCAACCCCCGCCTTAATTGATAACCTCAGTTCTAT
Source organism: Solenodon paradoxus (assembly GCA_004363575.1). Classification (NCBI taxonomy): domain Eukaryota; kingdom Metazoa; phylum Chordata; class Mammalia; order Eulipotyphla; family Solenodontidae; genus Solenodon; species Solenodon paradoxus. Next base: position 110,898 of record RJWH01000701.1, read on the forward strand.
TGCAAGTGTCCAAGGGTTGGTTTTGTTTCATCTGTTCCTTTGTTTTGTCTATTCATTCACCTATGAGTGAGGTCATTTGGTATCTTTCTTCTTTTGACTTATTTCACTTAGCATAATCCCATCTAGATCCATTCATGTTGATTGAAATGACAGGGTTTCATCTCTTCTAAGGGCTGTGCAGTATTCCATTGTACATAAGTACCACATCTTCTTGATCCATTCATCTGAAGTTGGACACTTAGGTAGTTTCCAGTTCTTAGCTGTTGTGAATAGGGCCACAATAAACATAGGGGTGCATAAATCTCTTCAAATTAGTGTTTTTGTGTCTTCTGGGTAAACACCCAGAAGTGGGATGGAGGGATCATATGGGATTTTCACATGCAACTCTGAGGATTCGCCATACTGTTTTCCATAGAGGTTGCACCACACTCCCACCAACAGTGTAAAAGTGTCCGTTTTCTTCACATCTTCACCAACATTTGTTGTTTCCAGATTTTGGATAATAACCAGTTTCTCAGGTGTAAGGTGAAAACTCCTTGTTTTGAGTTGCATTTCCCTGATAACCAGCAAGTAGCATAATTTCATGTGCCTGTTGGCCATCTGTAGGTCCTCTTCAGAAAAGTGTCTCTCCAATTCCTCCTCTCATTTTTTGAGTAGATTGCCCATTTTTCTGTTGCTGAGTTCTTTGTATACTTGAGAACTTAAGCCCTTGTTAGAAATATGAAATGCAAATATCTTCTCCCACTTAGTAAGCTATCTTTTTGTTTTGGTGATGTTTTCTTTTGCTGTGAAGAAACTTTTTAGTTTGATGTAGTTCTAGTTGTTTCTTTTTCTTTTTGTTTTGCTTAACACTGGAGTTGAGTCTCCAAAGGCCTCTCTAAGGCTGATGTCATGGGATGTCTTTCCTATGTTGTCTTCCAAGAATTTTATGGTTTCTGGTCTGATGTCCAAGTCTCTGGTCCATTTTGAGTTAATGTGACTTTTTGTGAATGGTGTTAGAGAGGGTCTAGCTTCTTTCTTTTGCATATGGCTGTCCAGTTCTCCCAACACCATTTTATTGAAGAGACTGTGAGTGCTTCTTGAGTAAACAGATATGACTGAGCATCTAATATGTGTTCGACAAATTGCTTCAACCTTCTTGGCCTCAGTTTCCTCATCTCTAAAATGGAGTTGTGAATCTCTCCTCCTCCCCTGCCCCAGACACTCCCCTGTGATGGGAGGCAGGATTTCCCTATCTTAAGTGGGGCTGAGGGAGGTCAGGGGTCAACTCTGAAGTAAAGAGCCTGTCCAGTGCTGCTCTGCCCACAGGCATGTAGGGGCTTCCACATCAGGTTCTTCCGCACACGACACGTGTGTGATCTGAACGCTGGCTTACCTGTCAGTATGTCCAGGTAACATGAGGACATGGGGACTCAGTATGTCCAGGAAACATATGAGGACATGGGGACTGAGAGGGGAGGCCACGGGCTCCAGGTCATTTCGCTGGGTGTAGCCCAGCACACAACATGGTCTGGGAGGACTCTGGGAAGATGCTTCACTCCAGATGGAACCAATAAGGGCCTTTCTGCCCAGTTCTATGGATACAACACAGATGATAAACAAACAAAGACCTTTTGGAAATAGCTGGGGGACATAATTAAGAGAAAAAAATGACCAGAACATCTAAATCATTGAGACTTTTCAAGGAAAGCTCTGGTATTATTTTCAGATACACTGCAGATGAAAACCATGAACAAGCTACCGTGTGACCCAGCTGAAGTCCCTGCAACACCTGCTTAACGTACCAGATAAAAATCAACAAGGATTACTTGTGGTTTATAAACTAATTTGCATGGTTTGCTTAATAAATACATTTGCATGGTTTGAAAGGTTCCATAGGACTTGAAAGCTGTTTGGTTTCTTAACCAAGTTATGTAACTCCCTGCCATCTCGTTTGCGCTGTGTATTGGTTCAGCAAGCTGTTGTTTTGTTTTGTTTTTGAAATTGTAAACAGATGTTTATGTTCAGAACGCTGGCTCCAGCACAGAACAGGCTTTTCTCTTTCCCTTCTGCTCAGCTGACTCTGGAAGGGGCAAGGAAGGGCACGTCCAAGCTGAAGCCCCGTCCTCGGGTCTCTTCCCCGCACGCCTCTGGCAGCTGGCTTCTCCCTTAGCCTCTTGCGGGAGAGGAGGGTCCTTGGGATCAGAAGGGAATGGTGCTAAGGAGTGGGGCCTTCTGGGCCAGTCTGTACAGCCTTGGGCAAGGCCCGCTCCTAGCCTGCCTGTGAGATGAGTAGGTTAGAATGACAGAGGGTCAGCGTGCCCAGCGTGGTGCCTGACATAGGGAGACCTTTACGATCTCTGGGGCATGACCCGCAGTGGCCCAGAGGCTGAGTCGTGCCTCCGACCTGCGTGAGCAGGGGAGGACCTGCTGGAGGACAGGCAGCATGGAGTTGGGAGAAGCCTGGGAGGTGCAGAGCCCTTGTAGCTTGATGGGCTGTGATTCCTCTACAGCGTCTTCATTCCCCCACAGCTGTCATCAAGACCAGTCATTCTGCTTCCTGCCATTGTCCCCTTCTGCCCATAACCACAACCTGTCCAGCCTGGGCCACCATTTGGCAGCCTCCTCACTGACCTCTGGGCTCCTATCTGTCCCTTCCTGTCACTCCACCCCACAGCCATGGTGGCAGTGGCACCCTGTCCCTCTGTGCTCATTCTTCACTCTAAGCCGATTCCTGCAATTCGGCCCGAGGGCCTCCCTGGGCAGACTGGAACAGGGAAGCCAGGGAATAGTGGCAGCGTTGCTAGTGTCCTGCCCTGTCTCACTTCCTCTCTTCCCTACTGGTATTTTCTAGAATCACCTCCCACATAAACTACCTGCCCGTGAATTCCTGACTCAAGCTGTGCCTCCAGGGAAGTCAGCTAAGACTGCACGTCTGACCACGTGATCTCCTTGCTTAAAACCCTTTGTTGGTTCCCGTGGCTCGTGGGATAAAGCACAGCGCCCCTAACATGATCCGCAGACCCACATGCGGGCCTTGCTCTCATCTCTGCCCCTCGCTAAGCCCGGCCTTCACTGAGTTTATTGACTCTTTGTGGGTCACACACTCTCTAGCCCTTTACATGCGTAGCCTCCTCTTTGTGGAACTTTTCTCCTCTACCCTGACTAAGTTCTTCAGTTTTCAGACTTCAGCGTCAAAGGTGGCTTCCTCCAGGAAGACTTCTCTGACTGCCAGGTCTAGGTCATGGCCCTAGGACCCTGCTCCCATGGTCCCCACGATTTCCCAAGTGTAGGCCTATGAGATCAAGGGCCATTACTCACAGTTGAATCATCTAGTCTCCCACCTAAGCATAAGTGATGCTTAAAGAACATTGGATAGGTGATGAGGTGGGTGAATACATGAATGAAGGCCATCAAGGAATCTTCTAGCCTCTGCTTGAATGTTCCCAGAGACAGAGAGCGCTCCTTAGCTTTGGAGGTACCTTTTCTACAGGTGGAAGGTTCTGACCCTGAGCCATCATTTTACACAGAAACCTGTGTCTTCAAAGCATCCAGCCCCAGTGGTGGCTCAGGGATTCTGCGTATCTAAAACTCAAGTCCTGCCTCCAACTCGGTGGGCGAAGGACCTCTTGACTGATACCAGTTCATGCAGGGGCTGCCCTCTCATTCCTCCCCTGAGAAGGAGCCACAGAGAAAGCCTCACACTGCCCAGGTGCAGGTGGAAGTGGGACCGATCCAGTCACCCTTCTCTCTGTTGCAGCAGAAGTGAGAACCTCGCATGGAAGGTGAGGGATGGCTCATAATTGTTACCTTCCCAGACCTCTTGTCCCTTAGTGGACCTAGTCACCCATGGAGTCAATTGCAGCTGGGCAGCCCTGGTCCCCATTTAGGTTGTGACCCCAGAAGGACCAGATCTACCACTTTCACCTGCTCATGAGGTCCCACCCCATCCCCTCCTACTGCCTGCTGAGTTCCTTTCTGACCAAGATTTCCAAGACCCAGGGTCCACACACACCAGCCGGGTAGACTGAGCATCTGCCTGGCTTTCCACTATTCAAGATGGTGGGTAGCTCTAATGCCTGAGACAGGGGCAGAGGTGAAGGTCACATGGAATGGCTAGGGCTAGTGTCACACAGAGAGAGACCAAGCCCAGTCTCAGACAGGGCCCTCAGTGCAACTAAGGACTGACATTCAACCTGAGGCACAAATGAAATGAAATGACCCCTGCCACTCATTCACTACACGCTACCCATAAAGACCTAGAATAGGTACCTGATACTGATCTGAGACTAGGCCCCAACTTTAATTAGCTTTTGGTTAATATTTTGCAAATGCATAAAGCTCCCCTGCAGACTCTGGGACCCCCATCAGTCAAATGAGCATGTAGAACAATGGTGTCTGCACAACTCTCCAGCTGGCATGGTCTAGTCCCTGACACTTAGGAGGTGTGGCCGAATGGACCCAACAGCCCATCTCCCTGCACCTGCTCAGTGAGTGTCCCCCACAAGCACCACCTTCCTGATGCTTGGAGGAAGCCCCGCTCCATTTTCCTTTCTCGTCAAAAGTCCCAGAGACTCCGCCTCACGGGCTGGAACCAGACCTGCTGCTATTTGTGGGGCTATCACTGGAATTGTCGACAATTCCACAGCACACCTGGGCTCACAATTAATCTCCACGCCAGCTGGTTCCCGGTGTTATTTTGAAAGGCCCGTGGCGCCGGCTCACTGGCCCGACCATAGCTTTTCCCTTGGGACACCCCAGCTCCCTGTGTGACTCGACCGTTAGGAGCAGCCTGGTCCTGGAAAACGGCATTGTCTCCCTTTCCGCTTTATTCAGTAAATCAGCACTTGAGGCCTGGGGACCTTCACCCATGGTGCCTTCACGGCCGGAGGCGAGGACACCATTACAGGCCACATTTACCTCTTCCCACGGTGATGTGGGGCTTGAAGTGAGTCCATGTTGTGCAGCATTTTTCCAAGCTGGAATCATTGAGCGAGACCTCACTGCCTTTCCTTGCCTCCTCTGTTCCGTTGTTTTTCTCTCACTGGCACTCACGTGAAGTAATAAACAACATTTCCTGAGCATGGCTACCGTGCTTCAAAGACGGGCTATGCATGAGCCTGTTTAGCCTTCCCAGTAGCTCTCTGAGGTGGATGCACCCTCATTTTAGAAATGAGATCTCCCCGAAAGCTGAAGCCCTTCACTCCAGGAGTATTTGCTCTGAACCTTTTCCACCAGCGTCCCCACCACCGTCCGACTCCTGACACCTTGAGACTGTAGCCTGCACTACCTCCCCATCTAGTCCTCGCACCCCTTCTCAACACAGTGCCTCAAAGTGGCTGAGGGGACCCACTTTGAGGAGTGCGCTTAGGGGTTCAGTCTCTCCAAGCCACCTGCCACTCACTCGCCTTAAGACTGATAAAATAGGCACATCATATCGATCATTCGAAAACTAATTTTATTGAGGAAACAGCACACTGCTCATTTTAACTGCAAGCATGCCATTCATGCTGCTGTGGAAGCATCACCCCATCTCTGCCTGAGGCTTTTTTTCATCATCTCCAACTAAACCTCTGTGCCCACTAAACAATAACTTCCCTTTTCTCCTCCCTCCAGCTTCTGGTGGCCTCTATTCTGTTTTCTATTTCTATGCATTTACCTACTCTAGGCAACTCATGTAAGTGGAATCATACAGTATTTGTCTTCTGTGTCTGGTTTCTTTCACTTAGCACATGTTTTCAAGATGCATCCATGTTGTAGCGTGTGTCAGGACTTCCTTCCTTTTGTGGCTGAACACAAATAGCACTTCGTTGACCCTTTCATCCATCCATAGATACTGGGTTACTTCCACCTTTGAGCCATTGAGCTATCAACACTAAGTTGCAAGTATCTGAGCCCTTCTCTTAGATATATACCTGGCAGTGGAATTTTTGAGTCAGAGTAGTTTTATGTTTAACCTTCTGAATAAACCACCCAGCTACTTCCCACAGCCAGCCATGACTTTTTAAGTAACCTAGCCTGTCCCTTGACCTTCCTGTATCCCCATTCCCATTTTTCAACCATAACTCAAACACAGATCCAGCTCAGCTTTCCGTCAACCGGGAGACCATCCTTCCACTCAGACTGCACCATGGTGACCCCAAGTCTTCTCAGCGCCAAAGGACTAGCCCTGCCTACCTTGCCACCCACCCTCTAAAGAGCCTGGTTAGACCATGAGTCCTTGCTTGGTATGCTCTCTCATTCTCTGACCATTATTATTTTTTTATTAAAAATTGTCTTTTAAAGGAAAGATGTGGGCAGAAATGAAGGCGAGTGGGTAGGCAGTCAGGAAGAGACAGGAGGAAGAAGCATTTCATTTTTTAAATTTATTTGGTTGTTCACATTAGTTGTTACCCCCAGGCCCGGGATGAAAACCCCAAGTTCTTAGGATGTATGTGAACTGTGCTCTTCCAGAGGTGGCGAACCTAATGACGGCTCCACCAGGGCACACCTCGTTCTCTTGTCATCACTGTCTCTACAGCCCTTAGCACAGGTCTAGCATAGAGTAAATGTTCAATAAACATTGTTGGGTGGATGGATGGATGGGTGGATGGATGAGTGGGTGGATGGATGGTTGGGTGGATGGATGAGTGAATGGATGGATGGATGGGTGGATGGATGGATGGATGGATGAGTGGGTGGGTGGATGCATGGATGGATGGATGGGTGGATGGATGAATGGGTGGATGGATGGATGGATGGATGAGTGGGTGGGTGGATGCATGCATGGATGGTTGGGTGGGTGGATGGATGGATGGGTGGAAAAATGGATCTTGATGTCCCACACAAGACTATGCATTCATGGAGGGTAGGAGCCATGGCTTGTTTATCTCAGAAATCTCACCAAGTCTGCTCTGAAAGGAAAATCCACAAACAAGAAAATGTTTGTTGGGTCAAAGTGAACTAACATGCCTGAGAACTGAGAAGAGATTGTTTGGTGGACAGCCAGGTGGGCAGCGAATGGGGGGAGGGGTGCGAGAAGGAGCCCTGGAGCCCTGCTCCTGACAATCAGCTGGAGGGAGCTGCCAGCTTCTCCCTCTACCCTTTCTGGGGCTCCTCTGCAGAAGGCAGCCCCCGGCTCACCCCCACCCAATAAAGGCCAACTCTTCTGTCTTGTACCTCACAACACTGTGAAGCCCACAGCACGGGGAGTAGTGTGTTTGGAGGAGGGGATTTCTGACCAGAGCCAGCCACGGCGCTATGCCACTGGCACGTGATGAGAGGCACACACTCACATGAATGCCAAGGTGAAGATGGGGCTTCAGGGGTGGAGGCCCTGCGTAAACATGCATCATTTCATTTACTTTTCTGAAGCAACTGAGTCCAAGAAAGGTCTGATACTCTGCTGTCGTCCCCCAGTTGCTTAGTGCTGGAGAAGGTGAGATTCAAACTAGGGCTTCTGCTGAGAGTGGCCCTGGGTGTGTGTCCTGCTCCTGTTCTCCGCCCACACCCCACTGTGGCTTCCTTCACCATCAGCCTCTCAGCCCCTGCATACCTGAGACTGTGTTCAGGTACCCTGCAGCTCACCTCTCTTCCCAGCCAGCACAGAGGGCGCTCACTGGGGCCTCCCCTGTCTCTGGCGCCTCACCCCCTCCACTCTAGCCCATCTAGCACTGAGAAGTCCTTAGCCCAGCATGGACATCATCTCTGTCCTCCTCGGCATTTAGAAATGCCCCGCCGCCCGCCACCAGGTTGCACAGAGCTCTCTAGGGGCTGGAAATAGGGGCACAACTTGTTCTCTCATTCACTGGAGCAGACCCCAGCTCCCATGCCGACCCCTGGAGCAGAAGAAGATGGGGAAGACTGGATTTTGGAATTCCAGGGGGCTTCAAGAAAGAGTAGGGAGCAGTATCTACTGAGCATGGGTGGTTCCTCGTACTCTTATTCGACCGATTCACATCCATGGTTGGTTGAGTCTGTGAATTTGGGACCTGTAGATGGAAAAATCCACATGGAAGCGAACTGGCACAGTTCCAGCCCGAGTTTTTTGAGTCAACTGCAAGTAGAGAAAGAATTTAGCCCTTAACCAGCGACCAGGAGGAAGTGGTGTCGCCACGCCCCGCTCCCCCCACAAGCTGGGGGACTCTGAACTACACTCTCTTCATTGGCTCCAGACCCCACAGTAGTGACTTGATGGTAATGCACATTTTGTGGGCTACCCTCTCTTCTCTGGCTCACCTCCCCTCTCCCTACATGCTTCCTGTGGTCCCCCTCCCACACGACTTCCCTGCACCCAAATGCTGGTCTCAACATCTGCCCATACCTGGGGTGAGTTCCCATCCATGAGGGCTCTACCTCATCACCTCATCACCTCCCAAAGGTCTCATCTCCGAATGCCATCTCATCAGAAGTCAGTGGCAGTCAGGTCTCTGAGTACTGGGTGCTCCACCCACAAGGGAGCTTCAGAGAGAGCGACAGAATGTGGAAAAGAGGGCCTTGGGGATTCTGATTTTAGCATATGAATTCTGCGGGGCAGAGGGGACAAAAGCATTCAGGCTATGGCAGGAGTCAGGGGTACTTTCAAATGATGATATTTGGAGGAGACCATGTTTATAGGGGCCTAATTAAATGGCGCAGGGGCTGTGGAGAAGCACAGGGATAGTGCAGCCACTTGGGGTTAGCAGGCCTGCTACTATCCCTGGTCTGAGGGATGAGGGGAGGGCCAGTGGCTGGAACCCAGAAAGAGACAGACATACAGAGGCCTCCTGGAGAGGAAGAGGCACATAGGCAGCCCAGGACCACCTCACTGAGGGGACTCAATGTCCAAATATTGTCACTTTCCCTTCCTCTCTCCAATCTCCTGCCCACGGACAGACTCAGGTGGGTCAGTTTTCTGGGCCTCAGCAGGGTGAGACCAACCACTGGAGGACAAATGGAAGATACCTGGCTCAAGGGCGTTGAGTGTGACAAAGTGTTCAATGTCCAAGTGGGGTGGAAAAAAACAGGTTATGAATTAGGACTGAGGACTCCATAACTGCCCCTCCACCACAAGGGGCCATTTCTTCACCTGGATCAGATCATGCCTTTTCCCCAAGGCCCTCTTTTCCACATTCCGTCGCTATCTCTGAAGCTCCCTTGGGGGTGGAGCACCAGTACTCAGAGACGTGACTCTGTCACTGACTTCTGTAACCATAGTTAGCTCCTCTGGATCTTATGATCCCTGCTGGAAAGGTTGGAGGGTTAGGAACATGGCCGCTAGGAACTTTTCTCCTTGCAGACCATCTAGAAAGGTTTGTGGCTCCCTCCCAAACAGTGTTGAGAAGAGAATAAAGCAGACTATCCTTTTGGGGAACCAAAGTCTAGGGAAGAGGGACTTGCTAGAGGTCACCGGCCATCTTTGAGCACAACTCCCATCTCCTGTCAAAGTTGTCCCTTGAGTCAGACCCACCCTGTCCCTGTTTTCCAGTCCCCACGGGGTACGGCCCACACCCATGTTTATTTTAAATTAACGTGGCAGCGAGTGTGAAGTTTTAAGACCTCTCTTGTGCTCTTGTTTGTATGTGGGGCCATGAATGGAAATGTGTGAGGACAGTGGTGAGAGCTGGCCTTTGAGAGTTTGCCAACTCCTCCTGCTCACTTGGAGAGTGAAGGTCAGTGTAATTTCATGGCTGAGCGTCCGAGTCAATGGGTCCACACAAACCTCAAAGGGCTCGACTTGCAGGGAGTTTCAAAGAGAGCCAAGAGGGCCGTGCCAGCAACTCTGAGTCTCTCTGCCAATGGCCCTGCCGAGCCAAGTCCTACGACGTCTAGGAGGCTGCTCTGCGTCATGCCACCCACCCCATGGGCCTGTGTTCTAAGGCCTGTGTCCCAGGCATGTGAGACAAAGACCACTTCATGTTACATCGGAACCTGAGGGTTTACTGCATGCCCCAGTCAGGAGGCAATCACACCTCACCTTATTGATTCTGCTTCTCCCCTCGAACTGTGGGATAGCGACGGACCCCTTTAACTTGTCCAATGGATTCTGTTGAAATGAGTTTCCACACTGGTCAAGTCTGGATCAACTACAGTGGCATAGCTACGGCCTGATCTTTGGCTTGTACCATGTTTGCCTACCTGGGTCCACTTTTTCAAAGAGGTAAAGTGGCCCCAAATGAGAAAAAAATTGGGACTTCCCGTTACTTTAAGCAGCAAGAAGATCTGGCAGCATTTGTTGGACTGGTGCAGAGCTTCAGGGCCCTCTAAGACATGTGTCCTTCAGTTCACCATCGTCCTCACCTGTCCCGATTGTCACTCAGTTGGGAATGTATGTCTGTTGCCATTTGTCACTGAGTTTGTGCTGTGGTTTCTTGAATCAGAGAGTTAAGAGGGAGGTGAAATATTTTTGCCAACAAAAGTGAAAAAGCAGTTTATTTACATGATCTGCCCGCCCACAGGGGAACCACCTGTCGTGTTATACAGGGTTGCTAGTGCAGAGGGTTTGCCCAGGGCCATGTTTGCTCCCCATCCTGTCCTCTGTCATTGCTTTGGTCACCACCACATGGCAGTTATGGGTGCTCTGTCAGGCTGTGTGCATGAGACCATTCCAGGCAGTCCTTGATTTGTTTGAGCGGTAAAGCCTGAGACAAAGCAGCAGAACAGGAGGGCAGGAGGGAATGACTCAAACACCGTGAAGCCTTCACTACCCTAGAATGGGCTGCAGGGGAGGGCTTAACGACCACTGGTAGGTGGGCAGGAGTAGCTGCGGCCTGTGTAGCAGCCTATATAGGATGTGGGCCAGCGCCAGCTCTTTTCCAGGACTGGAGAATACTAGAGACTTAAGACAGTTTGGCCGGGGACACTCAGAATAGGCCTATAAATCCAGCCACTTCACTGTAAAATAAAAAGCCTCAGTTTTCCACCTGCCCAATGGAGCTATAAAGACGGGCTTGTCTCCCCTCTCTGAGAACCCTTTCAGGCTGGCACACTGGTCCTCTCAAGCCTTCTGTTCTTACCATACTGCCCCACTTCTGTTTCCTGGGGGGTCCCCTGGAAGCCCTAGAGGAGCATAGTCTTGGCAAGTTTCCCCAGTCAGGTGAGGAGAGCACTTGGCTTGGTAGTGGAATATCAGCTGACCATGGGGCAGGTAGCACGTCTTCACATGTGAGCCCGACCGTGGAGACTGGTCACAGGTCCCTAGGAGGTCATCATCCCAGCCATAGTCCGCGTCCCAGACCTGCACCCTCAGGGTGTCCCCTTTGGCCAGGAGCACCTCCCCAAAGTCCAACCATGTCTTCCACGTGGGGTTGTTATCGTTCCACACCGTGCCCGTCCTCAGCTCTTGGTGTCCAAAGAAGACCTTCACATAGGCGTCGGTGGCGGTGAAGCTGTCTCCCCACAGACCCTGCGCTTTGAAGTTCATCACCTCCAGCCGGGCCAAGCCCCATTTCCGGGGACAGCAGTCCTTGGTGGTGACTGCCGAGGGGTGGCACATGCACTCGCAGGTGTCGTGGCTCCTCCGGCCCTGGGCGCAGGGCCGGGTGCAGTTGCTCCAGCGTGCCCTGTCCGACACGTACTTGCTCAAGGCTTGCCTCAGTGCTTCCCGCTTCGGCTCCTCTCTCTTCAGGAGCATGTGCAGAGGCTCCAGGGTGTAGTCCACCGGGCCAGGGACGTCCTGCAGTGAGGCCACCCAGGCTGAGAACTGCTCGGGCCCCGTGTTCCCAAACAGTAGGTCGTGCATCGAGGTGTGGTGGCCCCCTGTGACCTCGGTGTGACGCTCCATGTAGGTCTGGTGGAAGGAGGAGGTCACCTTGTGCTGCCGCTTCTTCTCCTCGCAGTCCTTGAATTGCGACGAGACACTGGCATGGCCGGCGATGCTGACCTCGGCCTCCACAGCCAGGCAGTCCTCCACCTCGTCAGCCGTGAGCCCTTCCAGGGCCAGCTTGCAGGTGTGCAGGGCGGTGAGGGCTGAGATCCGGCCGCCCAGCACCATGGACCGGGTGAAGTGGGTGCCATAGTGGGTGATGAATGTGAAGTAGTCGGCCTCGGTGGAGGAGTTGAAGTGGGCGGGCAGGCTCTCCAGGCCCTTCTTGAAATCGGGGTGGAGTGGGGGCGAGTCGACCAGGTGAAAGCTGAGGGGACAGAAGTACCAGGCAGGTCTAGCCGTGGGCAGCACCATCCCCACTCACTACCTCCCTCTAGATTGCCCAAGGTCATGCGGGAGGAGCGGAACAAGGCCTTGAACCCAGGTGGCCTGGTTCCAAAACCGAGCTCTGAACAACTGAGCCAGCAGGGAAACCCATCCTATCTGTCACTCCGTGGTGACCTAGGTACTTACTGTATCGGCATTTTTGATTTGCCTTTTCAAAATTAAGGTTTTTCTTTCTTTTTCTAATTATAAAGTGATGCTGTCCTCTAGCTTTGGAACCTAGTCCTGTGGCCTTCACTGTATGTGTCTGGTGTTGGACCCCATCTGCCTGGGCTCCTGACGTCTCTGGCCACGCAGGCAGCAGACGCCCTTTCTCACTGTGGAAGAAACGTGGCCTCCCAGTGTGGGAAACCAGGGTGGGTGACTCGGGTCACTCGGAATGGGTGGAATAGAAACCCATGCATTTCCTCGGTCTCCAGACTCCGTGTGTGTGTGTGTGTGTGTGTAACTGCCGTTGGTCAGCACCGTATCCCTAACCCCTGGCGCAGAGCCTGACTAGGTAGACATGAAAACTGCTTGTCTGGATAAGAGGCACCGCGACTGGAGGAATCCAGTCAGGTCTCCTGTGGTCTCCTACCTCTCTGCTCCAACCAAGAAGGGCCCCAGAGAAGCCGGCATGCTAGGAAAGAGGGGTGGACCTAATGACAACAGGTTGGGGCTCACAGACAGACTTGCTGGGATCTCTTCCACCTGCTCTCTCCCTGGCCTTTTTCCAGATCTGGACCACAGGGGAGGAGGCCACAGGAAGCGGTACCAACTGGTGTGTAAAAAGCCAGGACTGCAGTTTCCTCCTGGTGGAAGCAGCCTCCGAGTCTTCACCCTGCCATTCTGCGCTTACAGACCACCCTGAGTTTCCTCCACTTTTTAAAAGCCCCCTCCACCTCTGCTTACCTGTAGAAGCGGCACTCCACCATGTCAATATTAAAGCTATACTGGTCCTGGTGGGTCTTCTGGGCTGCGAAGTTAGCCATATCGGAGTGTGAGCCGGCCATAGTCACGTGCGAGTTTATGTTGGGTTTGGGAGACACGTTCAGCCCCATCCGCCAGTCGTTTCGGATGCTGCCAGCGGCATCCCGAGCTACGGCCTCGGTGGAGCTGACCTTGGCCTTGGCCACCTTGCGCTGGCAGCCCGAGCCCTGGGCGCGCCAGTGGGTGAGCGCCAGAGGCAGGCGCTGGAGGGCGTCCTGCTGCAGGGCGTTTTGGCAGAGGGTGCATGTGCCGTCGGGCCGCAGGAATCTCTCTGTGTCCACTGGAAAGGAGCCTGAACGCTTCAGGCTGGTCACGTCCACGCCCTCGCCTGCCAGCCAAGAGCCCGGCACAAATTTCTCGTGGCGCCGGCACTCGGAGCGCGCAGCTATGTGGCAGGGGGCAGGGGCGGGCGTGGGTAGCAGCAGCAGAAGGATCCCCGGGAGAAGCATGTGGGCGGCCATGGAGCTGCAGAGACCAGGAAACCTTATGGAGGCTGTCTCCCCTCCCCCATGTGGATTAACAGGTGCATGGAATGGCAGGGAATGAGATCTCTCCTAAGTCATTGACCGTCAGAGCTGGAATGGCCTTTTTAACCTGGTCCACCCACGGCACTGTTCAGAGGGGTGCAAAAATGGAAAATGACTTACCCCAGGACACACAGCGGGAAGGAACCCCTTGCTAGGATTTCAATACTGAAGTCCTAATGGGGATCCAGGTTGATAGCTTTGTCCCCAGGACCACAGCTGGTGGGGCTGGGGTAATGCATACAAAGTTGGGGACAGAGTATCTGTAGTAGATTTGGAGAGGAACCTGGAGACTTGAGAAGGCTGGGTTCTGGAGAAGTGTCATTTTGGCCCCAGAACGAACCATGCTTTCCCCACCCCACCTCTCTGATTCTCTGTCCCACTAGGCCCTTAGGATTGGAAGAGAAATAAGGTTGTACATCATCCTTAATTTCCCCTCTTTCCCTTTGGGCCCTCTCTCTGAGCCTCATGAAGAGCACCAGCCTGGATTTCAGAATAAAAGCTGCCCACATGCCCTCCATCCTTGGATTCTGTGTGGGAAAGGGACTCTGGCTTTCTCTCGATCACCTCCAGATGTGTGTCTCCTTTTTAGCATTCCCTGCCACACTCCGGAATTCCTGCAGTGACTGAGAGCTACTTGTTGCCTGTTATTGGACAATGATGAGATAGACAACTGTCATTTTCATCGTCTCTCGAGCTTTAGCGGGGCCTGCTTGTGATCTGGGATCTCCTTTCTACCCCTGTCCAAACTGAGTTCCTTGGAGGCCTTTCCCCTCCAGCACCTGCCAGGAGCAGCAGCCTTTCTGTGACATGGGGTCGTGGAGAGATGGGACTCCACCTGCGTGGGAGCTTTCTGTGCCTGCCCAAAGGAAAGACCTGAACGGTGGAATCCAGGCTACCTGGAAGGTCCAGAGCGGTAAATAGGAAAAGGATGTCTTTCGAAGGTCCTCAGATCATCCTATTTAAGAGGCCAGCGCAGTTTATAACCTTAGTCCAAGGAACCCAGTTTTCATTCTGACCTTCATCAGATTACCTCCTAGGGGTCCTCTTTGCCGCCTCAAAATGCTAACATCTGAAGAGGCCTTAGGGGCTGCGTACTCAGACAGGTTCATTTGATCCGTGAGGAAACTGAGGCCTGCCCACTGTGGGCATGGGCCCCTCAGAGAGTTAGTGACGGAGCAGGTCTGGAACCCAAGTCTCTTGTCTCATGTGTCACAGAACTTCCTGCTCCATCAGGGCTCTTTCCTCAAAGGCAACCCCACTCTGGAGCCCTGCTTCCCCTGCGCCCCCAACCCGAGGGGTGCCCAGCCTCCGTGACCCCTACCTGGAGTCCTGTGTGGAGCCGTTCCTACACAGACATCTCTCCACAGCAATGTCCTGAAATGGTGCTGTCAGCTGCCCCAGGCAGGTTCCATACAGCTCATCATCCGGGCCACTGCTCACCTCATCCTGCTTCCTGTCCCACCCCCTGCTGTGGTCATGGGTCCCCTTCGCTCCACCCTTTACCAACACCCAACCTGTCCTCACTTCCTCACGTGGCCCTGCTGTTAGCCCTCAGAACGTAAGCAGGGAGGGTCAGAGGCCAAGCACAGCTTCCTGGAGTGGCCTGGGGTGTGGGGACAGGCAAACAGGGAGGCTTGCGGTGGAGGCGCTCAGGGGCCTGAGGGTTTCGAGAGTCCTCTGGTGTGGAAGAGCAGGTCAGTAGGGACAAATCCCTGCTCTGACCCACAGCATTGCATGTGTGAGAAGCTGGTGGGAGCTAACAGCATGGGCTCGGGTCACCAGGCATGTGCACTCCCTTTCCCTGGTGAGCTGCTTTTGCCTCTCTGTCTCAGTTTACTTATCTAAAGATGTAGATAACAGCAGGGTGGGTTCCATGAATTGTGCTGATCAGGGGAATAACTGTGAGTGACCTTCTTCTAACAGTGCCAGGCCCTCTGCGGGTGTGAATACACGCGGCCGTCCTGCTCCCCAAGCAGTGGGGAGAAAAGTCACGCTGTTCAAACCTCCTTGTCCACTTCCGGCCCACTCTTGCAGTTCGGCCCAGCCCAGGTTCTGTGCCCCAAACACGTGCCCCTGGTGGGGTCTCCTGCTATCCACTCTGTGAGAAGCACCAAAGACTGTGCTGGTCCCCAGCCTCCTCCTCCGCCCTGGCCTGAGGTTACAGCCCCAGGGAGGGTGGGTGGGCAGCTGTGGGACTCTGCTGGGCAAGACATGGGCAGGACCCAGGGTCGTCTTCATCTTTTGTCTTAGCTGAGATCAGGTTAGGCGAATTCCTGTGGGTTGAGTGACTCACAGGACAACTTCTGGGGGCCAACACCACCTTGGTTTGAGGTGAGACAGTGGAGTAAGTGGGACACTGCAATCATGAGCTTGCCCTTCAACTGTGAGCATGATGGGAACTGATAGCCACAGGCTGCAGACCACGTGTGACCCCATGAGTGGCTTATACCTGGAACATTGCCCCGCCTTCTACGGGAACAGAACTCATACTGCTTTCTGGGAATGGAGCTCATTTCCAATTCTCAGTGTCCCCTACCCGACCCTTCTCAGAAGTTTCGGGAGCCCCTAGTCACTCCCCCTCTGGCCTGACTTGGATACTGAAACTGGGGAGTTGAGTTCTGACCAGTCTGAGGACATACGGAGACCCTGCAAAAAATTCTGTAGGAAGAAAAAAAATACAGGGCAGAAGGAACAGGTTCTTACTCTAACTTTGCTAGGAACTTACTACGTGACTTATGTCTCTTGACTCTAATTTCCTGTCTATAAAGTCCAAGGGAGGACTTTGAGACTTCTGGAAATGCTTGGACTCTGACTGATGAAATGTACATTTAGCAGGTTTCCAGTTGTTTGTGAAGGGACCCGAGTCCATGAGCTGGTGGTGGGGCTGGTCCTGTAAAAGCAATGATAGTAGCAAGGTTTAAACTCCTGTTGGGTTTGGACTATGTAAGTGACTGTGACTGGCTTCTCCAGTTGAAACTTAGCACTTGGGAATGTGCTTTAAGCACATTTCTTCCTCAGAGACACCGGTTTCAACAAGAGCGCAATGAATTCACTTACCAGACACCATCTGTCTGGTTCATTATTAGTAACACTTTTGAGATATCCTACACATACCATACAATTCAACCATTTAAAGTATGTAAATAAAGTCACAGAGTTGTGTAATCACCATCAGTCCTAGAACATTTTCATCATCCCCAATAGGAAACCCTTTCCTCATTAGCTGTTACTGTTCATTTCCCCCCAGTACTAATTAATTTCCGTCTCTGGATTTTCCTACTTTCGACATTTCCTACTAATGGAATCATACAAGATGTGACCTTTTGTGCCTGACTTAGTTTATGTTACATAATAATTTCAAGGTTCTTCCAAGTTGTAGCTTATATCAGTACTTCATTCCTTTTCAGGGATGAATAATGTTCACTTATATGAATATCCCATGTTTGCTTATCCATTCATCAGTTGATAGACATTTGGGGTGTTTCCACTTTGGGGCTATTATGAATAATGTTGCTGAGCATTCACATACACACTTTTGTGTGGACATAGGTTGTTATTTCTCTTGGGTACATACATAGGAGTGTAATTACTGGGTCCATGGTAATTATAGATGTAATGTCTTAGGAACTGTTTTCCAACATGGCTGTGCCCCTGATACTCCTACCTGATACGGTAGCATAGGAAAGTTTTAATTTCTCCATATTCTTGTTATTATCTGATTTAAAATAAAGGTGTTCCTTCCTCCTCTCTCTTCCCACTTGCCTGCCTACTCGCCTTCATTCCTGCCTGCACTTTTCCTTTAAAAAAAAAGGATCCTGATTGCATCTTCTTCCATAAACTACTACATAAAGTACAGACACAAACAATGATCAGAGAAGACCTTTAACCAAATAAGGGCTTAGACTGTAATTATTGTACATAATCTAAAGACCCCAAATTTGCAGCCATAGGCAGTGTTCCAACATCTTGACATCATTCTTTGTTCCCTTCCCTCAGCTGTGTTACCCATACTCAAGTTTCCAACCTTATGTTATAAAATGAGATGGAGAGTCTTTCCTCTTTTTCTATTCCGTGGAAGATTGCCATTCATTTTTTTAGTTGAGTAGATTTTTAACTACTGAGTTCATTTCTTTAATAGTTACAACTACAAAAGTTACAATTGTAACTTTAATAGTTACAATAGTTACAATTCTATTCAAGTTTGTTTTCTTTCTTTCTTCCCTTCTCCCTCTTTGTCTGTCTGTCTGTCTGTCTGTCTGTCTGTCTGTCTCTCTCTCTCTCTCCTCGTCTCCTCTCTCTCTCTTTCATTCACATTCTTCTAGAAAATCTCTCAGTCTGAAATTTGACACTTGTGGAGGTGGAAATTCTTTTTTTTTTTTTAAGGAAAGGTGCAGGCAGGAATGAAGGTAAGAAGAGGCAGTCAGGAAGAAGAGAGAGGAGGAAGAAGCACTTTATTTTATTTGGTTGTTCATCTTGAATCTTCACCCAGTTCCAGGTCCTAAACTGGGACCTTGGGATACAGATGGACTGTGCCTGGTGAAGTAAACCACTAGGCCATCAGGTTGTGTCAATATTTTTCTTTTTTTTAAAGAGGAATGAAAGCAGGCAGGAATGAAGACAGACAGGGAGCAAGTAGGAAGAGAGGAGGAAAAAGCAGTAGTTCATTTTAGTTGTCCCCTCATACCACTGCTTCCCAAGTATGGACCTAACAGCTCAACCACCAGGGCATGCCCTGGACATGACATTTTTCACACTTTTCTCTCCCTATCTCTCTTTTTAAAATTCTTTCTGAGTCAGTAACAATGCCCCCTTTTGATCACATATATAATTTTTATTAGGGTCTCTCTTTTTATAAAAGGAAAGGTGTAGGCAGGAATGAGGGCGAGTAGGCAGGCAGGCAGGTGGGAGAAAGAGGAAGAAGCACCCAATTTTATCTGTATTTAGTTGTTCACACTGATTGTTCCCCTGACCTGGGACTTGAACTCATGGGTATGTAACCTGTGTTCTTTTGGAGGTGATTGACCTAACCACCGCTCGACCAGGGTACACCTACCTGGTTTTTCTCTTTTTTTCCCAGATCAACCTTGCTAAATAGTTTTTGGTTTATTAGTCTTTGCAAAAGACCTGCTCTTAGCTCTTTTCATCCTATTGTTATCATTTTTTTTTCCATTTTATTAATTTCATTCTTATCTTTCCATTTCCTTCCTTTTTTTCTGTATTATTTGGGTTTTTCCTATTCTTCTTCTAACTTCTTGAGTTGAATCCTTGGCTCATTACTTTTCAGTCCTTTTTGTTTTTAATGTAAGCAGTTAAGGCTCAACGTTTCTCTAAAAATCATTTTAGCTGCATCTCTAAAGTTTTGGTATGATGAATTTTCTTTATTATGTGTTCTTATATCTCAGATGGGTCTCTGTTAAACACAATTAGTTGGTTTTTGTTTTGTTATCTGAGTAACTGTCTGTGTACGTGTGAAGTTCATGTATAACTATGGTTTATGGTGGTTCTTTTTTATTTGAATTTATTTCTGCCATGTGTTATTTTCTTGTTCCATTTTTTCTGTCTTCCTCTGCCCCTTCCATTCCTACCTTCTTTTATATTGACTGAACTTAAAAAAATTTGCATTCTTTTTTTCTGTTGGTTTAGGTTTGAAATCTTTCCGACCCTTTAGTGGTTACCCACAAAAATTCTAACATGCATTCTGAATAAGCTCTCAAGTTGTTTACTATTGTTTTTCTTGCCAGGGGTACAAAGATTTTAGAGTACTGGTAACCCTTTCTTGTCTCCAGGATTATTTTTGTCCAGTATTTTAGTTTTATCTTGGTTTTTTTTTTCTACTAAATTAGTCAGTGGTACTGTTAGTTGATAAGTCAAGCTTTGTTTCTATTTACTCACTTTTTTTTCCTTTACTCATCACCCTTTTACCCTTGAGCTTCCTTTGGGTATCCTTTTCCTTGTTTTTAAAGTACACCCAGTAAAAACGTTTGCACTGAGTGTCCCTGGCAGCCCCACTCTCGGTTTCTATTCGCCTGAAATGTCTTTCCTTCGCCCTTGTTTTTGAGCCACACTTGCAGCTGGTTAACACTTTGATGTTACTGCTCATTGACACCTCTCAGCACTTTAAAAGTTTTCTTCGTGTGTCTTCTATTTCGCTTTTGTTTAACTGTCATTCTTTTCAGAGCGTGCTGTGTGCGGTGGGGGTGGGGAGAGACACTGGTTTTAAGATCTTTTCATTTTGGATTTTCTGAAATTTCACAACCAAGTACGTACCTAGCTATGAATTTCTTTTTACTTATCTCGTTTGGGATTTGTTCTTCCTGACTCTGGGGAATCACATTTTTCATCAGTCTGGACGACAATAGGCATTATCTTGGACATTGTCTCTTCATATATTACATCTTCCTCATTCTCTCCATTTTCGCTTTGTGGAATGGCAAATAGAAATATAATAGGCTTTTGCATACTCTCCTTCATGTGTTTTTTTTTTTTTTTCCCACTCTGTGTCCCTCTGGCTATGTTCTCGTATGTTCAGCTCTTTATTCTAATTCACTCGTTCTTGCTTTTGCTGTGTCTCATCTACTTCTTAATCCATCTGTTGAGTTTCTAAATTAGGTAATACATTTAACAAGATGCAAAAGTCTAACAATATAAAAAGAATACTATGTAGTGAATAATTTTGCTCCAGCTCCTTTCACTGTGAACCCTATTTCAATTTACCTTCATAGTTGCCACTTTTTTCCTTTTTCTTTTACCTTTTAAGCTTCTTTGGTATCTTCTTGCACAGTTTTTTCACCCAAATATAAGCAAGTACTAATATATGTTTTTATTATTTTCTCCCTTTTTCACATGAAAGGAAACAATTATACATTTTGCTTTGTTCTTTGATTTTGTTACTGAATAATATCGTTTGGAGATATTTCTGTATTGGAAAATAGTTTGCTCATTCTGTTATCTTTAAAATTGTTGCATATTTTATTATATGGATGAAAGATAATTTCTTTGACCACCCTCTTATTGATGGACATTTGTGTTGTTTATAGTCTTTCATTCTTATAATGTCACAATTGAATAAACTTGTACACATCTCATTTTGCACATGTGCCTTTGTATCTGTAGAATAAATTCCCAGAAGCTGGGTCAGATCACTCAATTCTGTGTTTTCAGTTTCGCTGTAAGTTTCAGACCCACACATACACACATCTACATGCATTGCATTTATATAGCATATTTATACTCCCAACTATCTATATTTATATATCTAAATCCCCTCTATAGGGCTGATGCCAGTTTTCACTCTTACCAGCAATGCATGAGCAGGCTTGTTTCCCCCCAGTCTTACAGTTTGTGTGATCAAACTTTTAGATTGTTACTCAGTTAATTTTTACTTTCAATAATTTATTTATTCATATTTTTTGTTTCATTCTGCTCAATATTTCATGATGATGTTTTCTAGTCCTTATATTTAAAAAAATATGCATAGTCATTTTAATTTTTATAACCAGCCATGCCAATATCTGAACCCTTAGGTGCGTCTCATACTTTATGTTGTTCTAACAGTGGAATCTCCCTTCTTTGTGACTTGTATCTCCAAGTGTTTTGCTTGTCTGTTTAGATTGTGAGCTCATGTGTGGTTGCTCTTTATCTCTGGGAATCTGGCAAAGCCTGGCTTGAGAATATTCTTGCCAAGCTGGTTTACTCCTTCATCCCTCCCTCCCTCCCTCCCTCCTTCCTTCCTTCCTTCCTTCCTTCCTTCCTTCCTTCCTTCCTTCCTTCCTTCTGAAAGGAGCCAGCAGGAATGAAGGTGAGTAGGCAGGCAAGTAGTTAGAAAGAGAGAAGAGTAAGAAGCATTTTATTGATCTCTTTTTTTTAGTTGTTCATCTTGGTTGTTCACGCTGGTCCCTGATGGCTAAGCTGAGATGTAAGTGGACTGTGCCCAGTATACTTAAGCCACCAGGATGCACCTGCATTTGCTTTTCTGAGGCACAGCCCATTTTTGCCAGCCCAACAATTCATGCTTATTGCTTGACTTGGCATGTTCTGACCTATACAAGTAGTGCAAGTTTGAAGCTCAAATGCAGGGGAGGTAGGTCTGTGGTTACGTTGTTTTAGGAGAGACTCTGTCTTTCCCCTGATATTTGAGGCAGAGACAAACAAGTATCTTCTTCTTTCAAATTAATTTCATTGCAGGAACATTGCATCATACCATTACATAGGCTTCAGGTTCATCATTGTAAATCACCATCCATACATAAGTTCACCAGCATCATGTTTCTAGACTCCCTTTCCCAGCACATTGATCTTTTTTCTCGTTTACTCTTTCACTGACGTTACTAGTCCTTTGAGAACTTATTAGATTTTACGTGGGGTGATCTCAGCTTTAATTCCCCAAGAACTTTTTGCCTTGTCTTCCTGTGGTCATGGTAACCTGAAGCTCTGGTTTCTCGGGATAGATACATGTCCTGTGGGTATTCATAGTCTGCCTGCTTTACTTTCTAGTTTTCACTGCTTTGGTTTGGCTTCTTGGGATTTCTCTCATTTATTTTTAATTTTATCTCTGCTTTCTGATACGCGTTATTATATTTAGTCCAATCTTCCTAGGTGCTTTCTATCAGAGGAGATTTTGAGGATAATTATGCATAATGTTCAATAAATGTTGAATGAAATAATTATTTGTTGATTGTCTACTATGTGTTAGATGAATCTATTGTATTTTTTCTATTTTATTCCAAAATATTGAAAACACTCAGAGAAGTACAGCAGCCACCAGTTAATTCACACCACTAGGTGAAGAAGAAATGTTTTCCTCTTTTAGTAAAGAGATCTTAAGTCCATGGTGTATGGCAACATTTTCATATGAGATCAACCAAACTTAGTCCTAAGAGGGCATTTGTAACTTTGTTTGAGGTCCAGACTGCTCCATTGATCTCTATTGTTTTATAAAAGAGGAATCTCGATTGCTATTGTGAATATCATGAAAATTAGCAGTAAAATAAAACCTCCTGCTTTTTCTTTTATTCAATGAAAATAATAAGGGCTGCCATAAAGATATTTTCCTGTGGGAATCGCCCAGAATACTGGCACTTAGAAGATCTCTGAAACTAAGGCACTCCCTGGTTCCTCACTCTCTCCTGTCCTTTCTCATTTAGTAATCTTTGTTTCCTGCCTCATTCTCCACACTATTCTGCATCAATGGCTCCATCACGCCTTTTAGAAATGGCAGCCCCAGCTTTCTCACTGGGATCCAATGACTGCCTCTCTTGATTTGTATAGCACAGACTTTAGAGTTTATAAAGATATTCACATACTTATCTCATCTTTACCTAGAATATTGTGACATAAGCAGAGTGTTATCTCTAATGATATTATTTCATGAAAAAACTGAGACACAGAAAAATGTACTTGCTTGTTTTACATACCCAACAAATGGCAGAGCAGGGACCAATACAGGTGTTTCTGACTTGAGGCCAGTGCTGTCTCAGGACTTCTGCTCACATGCAGCTGCCTGGGGAGTCCACATCCAAGTGAAATTCCACTGTCTAGAAAAATTGGATTGCTCACTCATCGGCAAGTTCTCAATTTTCTGATATTTCTGTTAAAGTATAGTAAGCCTGAGTTTTCTTTGTGAGAGCGGTGGCCTCAGAATGTAGAGTTTAGAAAATTGGTGTGGGTTTTGTACGTGTTCTCAGGACTGTGCGAGGTGGTCTGCTGTGGGTTACTACTGGCCACGGGCTTGTGAAACACAAATGTCTCACGGAGTTCAAACCCAAATGGAAAAAAAAAAACATGCAAAAAAGCATTCTTTTCTGAGTAAGAGTCTGACTAATGCCCCTTTGGAAGAAATTGAGCAGCGTCTGAGACTTTTTCATCTGCCTTTCAGCTAGAAAATCTTCCTCCTAATACTTGATAGCTCCAATGCATTGTGCTTATTCATTGATTGCATAAATCATTGATGCAGTCTTTACTGGACACCTATTACGGCTAGGTGCTGTTGAGTACTAGTGATTATAGAGAGCTACATATGTGTGCAAGACAGGATTCCGTTTTTAAAGAGATTACAGTCTAGGAAAATTTTAGCACCATCACTGAGTTTACCGTCTTGGAAGCCAGACTGGCTGACTAGCATACCCTGCTGTTTCACTAACAGCTAGCAATGAACCTTGAATAAGTGTCAAATCTCTTTAAGCCTCAGTCTCTGCATGTGTAAAATAAGGCCAATAAGTGTAACTACTGAGCTATGCCTATAACTCAGAATATTACTGCAGAGATTAAATGAAGTAATATATGTAAAATGCACAGAATAAAAGCGTGGTCATTGGCAGACAATCGTAAAGAAAGTTTGAGATGTGTGGCTTAGAAATGAGGAGTAACAGGAGTCTAAAATGCTGGCTTAACTCACTGATGTCACCAGAACAGGATGCTCTTGAAGGACAGGCAGGTGACAGAGATTATGCAGAGTTTTTTCAGGTTGAGGAATAGCAGGGGCAAAGGTAATTCATTCAAAGGTAAGAAAGAGAAATGTACATGAAGGAAACAGCTTATGTTGAAGGATAGGATTAGCATATAGGGTATAAAGGGGCAGTTTGTGATAATTATTATTATAAATATCTCATATTTAACATTCACTATTTGCTAGGTTCCTTGGGAAGTGCATTATAATTATGATGTAAATAAATTCTCTCAAGAGAGTATAAAGTCTCCCTATGAGCTCTTGAAACTCACCAACCAAGTAGCCCTTCTGGGAAAACGCTCTACGTCTAGGAGTAATGGCTGGGAGTGGAATCTAAACTGAACAGAATAGCAAAGGGCCAAGAGAAGATCCAGATAAAAGTAGAGATGAAAAGTAGAGGAAGCAGGTCTCAAACTCTGTGAACCATCATTTCGAATACTTTTTTTTTGTCCAGTAGTAGAGGGCGCCCTTGCTGGTTCTCCCCAATGAGGCCCACGGGAAACTTACTCCCACACCTGGCAACAGAGAAGGGAGCAGAGAGGAATCTGGCCCTAGCCAGGCTTCCTACAAGAAGAAGAGACTGCTGAGCACAGCAAGAGGGCATGAGAAACTAGAGTCGCTAGAAAGACAGGCTCACAATACAAACGAAGCTTTCAGTATTTCAGAATGAGCTCAAACAATAGTTTAATGACCAAAGTATGAAGTCAAAGCACTACTCAGAGTTAAAGAGATTTTTATATGAGATGACCAGACAAAAGGAAAACTTGCAAAGAACTCACATAGAATTCAGTAAAAACTAGTAAAAAGAAAATTCATTTCAGAAATAAAAGCTAAACAAGTGTGAATGTAAGAGTAAATAAATAACATAAACAATAGAAGAGAAATAAAAGAGGAATATAAAAAAAAAAAAACTGGAAAATGATTTAAAAAAACAATAACAAAGAAGCTATTGGCACGCCCTTGGTGGTTCAGTGGATAAATCCTCCACTGCCTCTGGCTGGCAGTCCACATACATCTCAAGGACCCAGGTCCTTGATCTAGGGCTGGGTAAAGTTGGGAGGGAAACAACCAAAATGAAAAACTAACTAAAATAAATAGATACTTCCTCCTCTCTCTTCCTTCCTGACTGCTTGCCTTCATTCCTGCCTGTACCTTTCCTTAAAAAAATATGAAGGAAAGTGATCGTTGTGGAAGATAGAGAAGTTCCAATCTGTGTATAAAAGAGCTCCTAATGAAGAAACCTCACACAATGGAACAAAGTTAGCACACAGTCATAGCGAAAGACTTTACATTTCTCTGTACCTGATAAAACAAGTCAACAGTAAAAGCAACAAAGATATAAAAGATTTGGGCACCATAATTGGTAAGCTTGACCCAATTGACGTATATAAGGCACCAATGTATTGAAGAAATACATCGACTTTTCAAGTGGACGTGGAATCTAAATTGACCATATAATGTCCACAAAATAAGTCTCAAAAATAGATTCAATTTCAATAGGTT
Source organism: Solenodon paradoxus (assembly GCA_004363575.1). Taxonomy (NCBI): domain Eukaryota; kingdom Metazoa; phylum Chordata; class Mammalia; order Eulipotyphla; family Solenodontidae; genus Solenodon; species Solenodon paradoxus. Next base: position 136,486 of record RJWH01000701.1, read on the forward strand.
GAAATATTACAGAGAATATTTTAGTATTCAGTGGATTAAGCTAGATATCAATAATAACAAAAAACAAAAAAATTCCCAAATTTTTTGGAAATTAACCAGCATCATTCAAAATAACCGATGTCAAAGAATAAAGTAAAATACTTTAAACTTATAATAAAAATATGACACACCAAATTATGTGGGATATGACTAAACCCACACTTAGGGGAAAATTTATAGTCATACATTCGTATGCCAGAAAAGGAGAATCAAAGTATTCAAGATGTTAAAAAGGACAACAGATTAAATACAGTGTAGGGAGAAAAAAAGGTAAAGAGAAGAAAATAATGAGACAGATTGAAAATATATGATAAATAAAATCAATATAACAGTTGATATTTTAAAACAGAAAAGAATTTTTTTTTAACCCTTAGTAAGACTGATAGAGAAAAAGAGAAAATACAAATGGACAATATCAGGAATGAAGAAACGAATATCGCTAGAGGGCCTACAAACATTAAAAGAATCCTAAAAAGATATGAGCAATTTTGTGCTAATAAATTTGACAATTTAGGTACAGTCAGTACATTTTCTTAAAACAATAACTTACCAAAACTAACATGGAAAGAAATGTTAAAACATAACTAACCCCATACCTAGAAAATACATGTTTTTCCTTTTTTAAAATAAGATTTACGGCATGCCCTAGTAGCCATTTGGTCATCCGCCTTCAGCCTATACAGTCCACATGCATCTCAAGGATCCTGGTTTACATGCTGGGCCTAGGGGAACAAACGAGATGAATACCTGAGTAAGTTTGACTCTGAAGTTGGCCATGGGCCCAGGACCAGCACACACCACACCCACTGCGTCACTTACTCAACCAGAGTCCTAAGCATCGCTGGGATGCCGGCTCCTGTGGTCACCAGGGTGCAAGGACGCCCTCTTCTCCAGCCTCTGGCTCTGACACGTCAGTAGTTACCCTAGTAACAAACTGCAGCAAGAGCAGCTGCTCATCAAGCACCTACTGCGTGCCCAGCTCCATGCTGGCACTTTATATACATTCTCACTAAAACATAAAACCTTAGAGGTGGATGGTGATGGCCCCCGATCGACGGATTGGAAAATGAGGCTCAGAGATGCTAAGTAGTAGTGGTGGGTATGCCCCTGTGACTCAGGTGCTACCCCTGTGGCTGGGGCATGGACCATGCAAAGCCCAAGGTCCCTGGACCCAGGGTTGGGGGAACAACCATAAATAAATAAGTAAATGAATGAATGAATGAATAATGCTTCTCCCTTCTGCCCTTCCTTCCTTTTCTAAAAATGCTTCTTCCTTCTCTCTTAGGCCTTTTTAGTGGGGGCAATTATGGGCCATTTAATCATGATCAGCTTCACCTTTCTCACCTGCACAACTTTGTACAGCTTACAAAGGGCACCTTCATACATATCCATGATCTCACAGGTAACTTCTCAGTTTCTCTTAGGTAACACAGCAGCTACACTAAATGTCCTCAGAATGATGCCTGATATTTATTGCGTCCTTACAATATGCCAGGCACATCACATTGCTAAGCAATTCACATACAGTAAAATAGCTCTGTGATTTTCCTGTTTTACAGATGGGGAACATCTGTAGGCTTGGGGAACATTCTCTAAGTCACAGAGCTGCTATGTGGGAAGCCAGCATTGCTGACTTCCCTTGAGCCCTTCTGGCTCCTGCATCTAACATGGACAAGCCAGGGACAGTGAGAGGCATGCCCTTGCCAAGATGTGTAATGCCAAGTCGGGGGACAGGGTGCCCCAGCTGGTATGCGTAGCTTGAAGAGGAAGTTGGGGAACCTGGGTGGGAAGTCAGAGCCTATGTTCTCATGTAGTGTGACCGTGACTGATTCCCTTCCTCTCTCTGCCTTCCATTCTGCCTCTTGAAAAATTGTTGGAATGCTGGTGGTCAGCGTTCATGCTGTTATTTCATTATAGTTTAGCACTTCCCAGGGACTATTGGATTACTCTTTATAAGACCCCTCCTGGGTGGGTAGCTTTATTCTTTTAATTTTGCAGATTAGGCAGTTGAGACACTTGAGGAGCTGAGTAAATTGTACCAGGTCACCTGGGTGATTAGTGTTGGCACTGGGCTTGAACCTGGCCAGTCTGCTTCTGAAGTCCAGTTGCTGAATTTCCTGTGAGTCTTTGTCTTGTTGCAGCTTTTGTTCCAGACTTTTTGAGGGCATTGGTCTAGTAAATGGCTCTGGAAGACAAAAACATTGTCTCCCTCCAGGGAAGAGGGCAGATTTGTTTGCTGCCCACCAGATCAATAGTTGGTCATGCTTGTTAGCAGTTCCCTTATAAGACTGGAATTTTTTAAAGTCCTGTTTTTATTTATTTTTTTTTAATATCTTATTTGTTTGCCTGTTTATTTTCCCCTAGACAGGTTTCAAACCCGATCCATGGGCTTTACAGGACCTGCACTTCGTTGCCTTAGCCACCTGGGCCACAAGGGTACACACACCAAGACTGGAATTTCTTAATCTCAAGGCTCCTCAGTGTGACACAAATCTGCCAGGACACAGCATCCACCCGACTGACCGCCAGCTTGGCCCCAGGCAGGGCTCAGAGCGACATGAAGCTCGTGCTGTCTGCTGTGCTATAAAGCAACCAAGTCCTTGGCCTCTGACCCAGGAGTGTGGAGTCTTCTTTCAGGAAACTATGGCTCAGCCTGTGGGTCGGGTAACATCTCAGATCCTCCACAGACCTTTACAGTTGTGGTGACCAAGACAGTTCTGAGAGACACAGCTTCTGAGAGAGGAAAGGACAAGAACCCGAGGAAAGCCTTGATGGGGGACAGAAGAAGACCCCATGTCTCTGGTAACGAATGGTCTCACCTAAATGGTGGGAGAGGGTTGCAGAGTGAGAGTCCCCCACTGTCCCTCCTGTTAGTGGAGCCGTGGGGTGGGCGGGAGGAGGGGAAGAAGTTGCCCTAATGTTACCTTAGCTGTTGTTCCCTCTCCTGCAGCTGGAAGGAGGAAGAGCCAAGGAGTCCCCCAAAGTGACAGACAGGTCTGCATGGGTCTGATCTGAGCCCAGGCTGTCATCCACAGGGCTGCTGCAAACAGAAGGCAGAGGATGGACCATGACTTTGGACATTTCTTCAGGTGGCTGATAAGCCCACATGACCCTGGATGCCACTCTGGATCTTGTGTTTGGCTTTCCGGACCATTTGCACTGCAACAGGGGTGCACCGTCCAGAAGCCACTCCCCAGAGACTGACAGAGGGCTCTTCCTCCCTGATTTCTGGGCATTCACCCCAGTAAAGCAGTTAGGTCATTAGGTGTGGCTGCCCCCAGAGAGGACGCTGCTCTCAGCTGTTCTCTGGACCCCTCAAGGCTGGAGGGGTCTGTGGACCTATTTTGAACGTTCAGGGGAGGCCTGCCTCCCAAGTGGGAGGACACTTCCTCTTGGCCAGCTGGAGTGGACTCAGGGAGGCACGTTGCTGGGAGCTCGGGTTTTGCTGCATGTAACGTGCTATCCAGAGGCCTTTTATAGCTCATCCCGGATTTGGGTCTTCACGCTGGACTTTAATTATCCGTACACTGTGCCCTTTCCACGACCTTGTCTTCCCATGGCAATTGGTATCCAAGGCTCAACTCCACTGGCCCTAAGTAGCCATTCGGTGACTAGTCAGTGGCCCTGGGAGTGATTTCTGACCCGGTTCCCACTCTGCACACCTCCCAGCTTCCCATCACTGACTCGGCTAATTGATTTGGAAGCTTAGCCAAAACACATCGCCTGGAGGCCGATGGAGGGAGAATGTGAGGTGGCGGAGGGCTGGCCTCAGCTGCCTGGAGCTCTAAAAAGAACAGCAGTGTCTTTGGTGGGCGGGTGACTAATGGTGCCCACTGGGGAGGTTGTGAACAGCTGTTGGGTGAGATGACGTGTATCTAGTCTTAATCAGTTTCCGAGGCCTGTGTATCCTGAGGGGTGACAGCCTTCTCACCAGAAAAATCAGCTTCATCTGATACTGGGTCCTAAGCAGGGAGACGTTATCCCTAGCCTGGTCATGCTCAGAAATTCCAGCTCCCTGGCTGAAGGCTGAGCCTTACAGGCAGCCGGCAGCTCCCACACTTTGCTCCACAGACATCATTATTACTATTACGTTGAGAGGCCAGGGTGTCTCCTTAGGCACCTTTTTACTTAAGCCTGGGTTCATAGACCGTGGTGGCAATGGCCACTGGGGCACACTATTGGGACTGGTGGGGTTTTCTCTGAAAGCACCACACTGCCAACCACAGCGGGGCCTGCAGCTCCCCACACTGGTGCCATTGCAGACGTTCACCAATCTAATCCCGATTCACATTCCCTTCATGCCATGGGCTCAGACTCAGGAATCGTTTGGCCGCCTGGGAGAGCTGCTCACCTCAATGGAGGCCTGTTCGGTGCCACATGCTTTTACTGAGCACCTACTGCATGTCAAGCCTTGGTGGGGCAAAACCCGGGCAAAGAATGACCTTTGCCCTTAAGAAATTAGTCAGAAACATTGCAACAAGAAGTATGTGTCTTTCTCTAGACCTTAATAGGAATCGCCAAACACTGCAGGAGGCTTAAGAAACCATGAGTACATTCATTCATTTATACGCTTATCAAGCATTTACAAAGCATCTACTATGTTCTAGACTTAAGTGAAATGGGAACTTTAGCTCACAGTTATTAAATCGATGAATAATCTCAGCAGGGAGTCCTACAGACTTTTTTCCAAAACACAGGCATGGACAGAAAAGGGGATGATTGAACGATTTGCTAGGAGGAGAGTGAGTGCAGCTCTGTGTCTGGGAGTATTTTACGGAGGGGGTGACTGTTGAAAATGGGTTTGAAGGAGAGTTATAGCTTTCCAGATGGGGAAAAAGCACCCCAGACAGAGAAACAGCTTGTGCAAAGGCCTGGGGGCTGAGTCATGTCCAGTCGAGGCTCGGGGTCAGAGGTATCGAGGTACTGCAGAGGTGACCTCACTCATAGGCTCCTCGTGCCAAGGCTGAAGGTGGGAGGGCCCACCTAAAGCTGCCCAGAGAGTTAACAACAGAATTTTATTGGAATCTTGGCCTCTTAACATCTTAGCTGAGTTTTTTTTTTTTCTTGCTGGGCAAAAACTAGACATCAGACAAAACATCTTTATCACTTAAATCACAAGCAGGTTGGTTCAGATCCTGCGTTTAATTCTAAGTAAATGGAGAGCAGAACCGGAAAGACTGGTGTTAACTCGGGTCTGTTCGGTACCAGGTATGCAGCTGGTGCTCAATAAATGTTTGCAGCCTTCTCCATGACCGACTGGTGGGGAAAGTCCTCTTGCTTTTTTGAAAAACAAAAATGATATAGTTTGGCTAGTGATGATTTGAAATTAGGGCTTGTGAAAGCTCTGTGCTCATGCAAAGCAAGTAATTGACAGGCCGCAATTTGAAAGGGGACAGGGCACCCCTGCAGTGAGCAAACATAGATTCATCACTACCCTTTGAGGGGCTGCAGCGAGTGAACACTCTCAGTTCCTCAAAGCATGTTTTATGGGCTAAGAAGAAAGCCAAAACGCCAGCAATATGCCTCATCAGCCCCCGACTCTAAAAGGGCTTCCAAACATATGACTATCAGTGTGTGTCCATCCATTTCTAAGCTCGTTTTCCAGATTTAGAAAACTGAGGCGCAAAGAGGCGACGCAGTCCAGGGTCAACTCTTGTAGCAGAGGCCGCCTTGAACAGAGAAGTTGTACCTTCATGGTGTCACTTCAGTCAATCCCACTGTGGGGCCGCTCCACCCCTATGTTGAAAATAGATGGAAATCGGATGGTAGGCAAAATATTTTTGAAGTCTATCAAATACATATAGATTAAGATGAATGCATTTGTTCTTTATATTGATGTAGCTTCTATTTATATATAATTATATAATATATTATTAAATTAGGTTATACATTAAGGATATGTTATACATTTTATCTATCATAATGTAGAATATAAATTATACCTTTTATAGTACATGATACATAAGCATATTAAATATAGATTATAATATAAAAAGCATATAAAGAGCTATATCTTAATTGAACTATTTATGTTTCCAAAAGACAGAGAATACTGTTATACGCATCCCTCTGTTAACACTCTCAGCCTTCAGGCTAATTCGTGCTACGCCCTCCAGTGGCTGCCCAGGGCCCTCTGAAAGGGCCCGACTCCTTACCATGGCCTTTCAGTCCCCACAAGATGAAATCCCTGCCCACCTGTCCCTGGGCCTCTGTCTCCATCCTGTCCTCTCTTCTGTTCCCTCCACCAGCCACACGGTTCCCTCTGCCTAAGACACCCCTCCCCAGCCCACCCCAATGACAGCCTGCACAGCCTTCGAGTCTTGGCTAAGATGACACCTCCCCAGGAAGCCTTTTCTCACTTCTCACGTGTGGGTTTGTAGGCTGCTCTGTGCCCTCACGGTGCCTGTGCCCACCCCCAGCCTAGCAGATCACCCCTCCCTTTGTCTGTCACCCACTCCAGGCAGTGAGCTCAGAACACACTGTCTAGTCTGCTGTGTTACCTCGGGACCCCAGTGTCTGGCTCAGAGCTGGGGGACGGGATGTGCCCCAGAGTCTGTTAGAATAGCACAAGAGTAGGATGGTAGGGGAGAATTTGTGACTAGGGGACAGGAGGGCATCCTGACTGGTGAGAGCCTGCAGAGGGAGCAGACCAGCTCCGGCGTTTGGTTGACTTGGTCCATTCTGGAAGGTTGGTTGGATTCATCTTTGGTTTCCCACCTAGTAAGCCTTTCCTCCTTTGTGACAGAAATCCGATTTCGTTCATCTTAGGGCAGTCATGTGCTTCCTAGTAGGGGCTCACCATCCTCAGGGACTGACCAGCTCCAAAATGAACTGGGTACGTCCAGACACTGAGTCTTGAGGGTTAGTGGCTGCCAGGGGAACTCTGGCATTTTTAACATGTTCTTCAAAGGGGACACAAGAAAATGCACAATTCTATAGGACAATTGTCCTAGCTTCTTCAGCCAAAAAAAAAAAAAAAAAGAAAAAGAAAAAGAAAAAACAAACAAACAAACAAAAAATCCAGAGAGAAACTGTTTAAATCAGGGATCAGCAAACATTTTCTGCAATGGCCAAATCATAAATATTTAAGTCCGTGTGGTCACACTGGCTTTATAGAAACTACTCCTCTCTGTCTTTGTAGCACGGAGTGAACCAAAAATATGTAAGCAAGTGGAGGCGGCTGGGTGTATTTACAGAGAGCCATGGGATGGATTTGACCCTGCATGTCATTTGCCTGCCTGTGGTCTAGATTAAGAGACTTCTGACACATCAACCAAAGTGTGGACTTTATTTGGACCCTGACTTGAACAAAACAAATCTTAAAAAAAGAATGAAATGAAATCGCAATTTTTGTGACAGCTGGGGAAATTTGAATAGTGATTGGATGGAAGATGACTTTAAGGAAGTATGGTTAATTAAGACTGACAGATACATTATGGGTTTTGTTGTGATCTTTTCTTTGTTTTCAAAGGTAGAGACAAGAATGAAGGCGAACAGAGGCAGGAAGAGAGAAGAGGAAGAAGCATTTATTTATTTTATGTAGTTGTTCATCTTGGTTGTTTCCTCAGGCCCGGTCTTGAACTGGGGACCTTAGGATGTATGTGGCTAAATCACTGGACCACCAAGCTCACCTTAGTTTTTGTTTTTAAAGAAAAGAGAGTCTTTATCTACTAGCTGATACTGAATGGGATGACTTCTGAAATTTGATTTAAAATAAAAGAGTGTTTAGGGGAAGAGGTGAAACAAGACTTCCAACTTGTTGATAATAACTGAAGATGGGGTACATGGGAGGCGAGGGTCTTCTATTCTGTCTCTTGTGAATGTTTGAAAATTTGCATAACACAATATTTCAAAAGGGAGGACAAGAAAGCACTCCCTCTTCCATGGACTCTGATTACTGTTGCATCTGGCAAACATCTGGTAGCAAAACACGCAGCCATTTTGTAATTAAGAGGGGTCCGGGAATGGGACTGGCAGGGTGGAAAGAGGAAGGAACTGGGGTACCGGATGATTCTACCAAGTTAATGAGCTGGAATAGTCCTGCTTCTATTTTCCATATTATGTGGGGTAATAAATTAAGCCACGTTTAATTTCTTTGGGGAGGATGGTTTTATGTAACTCAACTGATGTGGAGAACAGAACAGAGTGGAGGTGTGGCCTCTCTGCTGCAGGCTGCCACCCATGGCCTCTAAGAGGACACTAGAGTTAGAAGAAGGGTTTGCGGGATCCATGGATCCTTACCAAATCTCTTGGAGTCTTTCTCTGACACCCAAGGAGCTCCAGGAAATGGAAGAGCTCTCAGCTTTCTGCCTCACCTCTCTCGAACTCCAGAGGGCCCATGCTAGGGGCTGCCCTGGACTCTGGCTAGAAGGATGTTGATGCTGCCATCCTAGACCTATAGTTTTAGGAGAAGTGACAGGAACAGAGCTCCTGAAGGACAGCTGGCCTCTCTGGCAACCCTCTGCACAAGGACATGGAGATCTCCTCTCCCTGGACCCCTCAGCATGCGGTAACCACAGCCACACGGTGTCTACACAGGCCACAAACAGCATTGTTTCTAACTGATCTCATGGCTCAGCCAGTCTCAGGGGTATCAGCTGTTCTGCAATGCATGACAAATCAGTGTGGTTAACTTAACCCGTCCGGGTTTCCTAGATACGGTCATTAGACACTTGCCAGGAAATGTGCAGAGAGAAGGCTGGGGACAAAGGAAAAGGGTGATGTGGAGAAGGGTCACTAGGCACGGTCTCCGGTTCATCTGGGTGCTCCTGGTGCTCTGCCCAGATTTAGCATTCAGATACAGCTCAAGCCCAGGCTTTGGAGACGGGGGTGGGCCGCTGTGACGGCCTCAAATTAGGAGTAGTACTAGATCCTCAGAGAGTTTGCTCTCAGTCTTAATTTGGCCTGGATTTTTAAGGCTTTGATTAAACAGTGATTCCTAATTATGCATATGCGTCAGAATTCCCTGGAGGGTTTGTTTAGGCACAGATTACTGAGCCTCAACCCCTGAATTTTGGATCGAGTAGCTCTGAGGTGGGGCTGAGTATTTGCATTTTTAAGTAACACCCAAGTGATTCTGCTAGTTTCAGGGACCCTGATTTGAGAATTTGTTTTTGAAGTTTCTTTTTTGCCCCTAGCCCTGGGCTTTGAATCCGGGTTCATAGGCTTTACAAGGCTTCTGCCTAGTTACCTTAGCTGCCTTAAAGTGAGCCACAGGGACGCGCCAGTTTTCTGCGTGTGTGTGTGTGTGTATGTGTGTTTGAAGGAAGGCAGGCAAGTAGGCAGGCAGGAGGAGAGAGGGGAAAGAAACAGGAAATCGAACCCAGGGCCACTGGCTGGTATCAGGGAGGCAAGTTACCCACCTGTTGCTCTGCTAGGGCACAAGCGCTTTTCTTTTACAGATTTCTAACTTAGAACTTCTGAGCGGGACTTCAGCTCTCAGTAGCAGATGGAAGAAATGCAAACTCTTCTTGCCTTTGGACTGGCAGGGAACCAACCAGGGATGGCCAAAGGGCCCTCCGTCCTTGTCGGGAGGGACTAAGAGATTCGATGCTGTAAGACCACCTGTCTGGAAACAGGACACTTGTGTTGTCCTAAGCAATCTCACTGCGTGGCCTCGGGGGAATTGGTTTTGCTCTCAGCCTCAGTTTACCCCTCTATAAAAGGAGCCAATGACATTTTTCTGTCTGTGTTACAGTTTCCACAACAAAAAGGTGTTTTTTTATTTTTAAGAAGGAGGTGCGCCTTGGTGGAGCAGCAGTTTGGTCAGCCACCTGTGACCAGTGCAGTCCACATACATCCCAAGGACCCCGGGGCAAGATGAGCATGGTGCCTGTGAGGAGCTAGGCTGCAGAGGTGTGGAGGTTGTCAGGCCCACCCTGTGTAGAACTTGGCAGGTTGAGTTAGGGAGTCTGGCCTCTGTCCTATGAGCATCATAGCAGAGGTGACTACATGATCAGAAGTATGTTTCAAATACCTCCTCTGGATGCAGTTGGAGCAGATGTTTCAGGGTCAGAGAAGAAGGGGGATCTCTGTTAGGACAAACTTATGGCAATGTCCAATAAAGGGGTGATGGTGGTAAAAATGGGGGCGGGTGCTTTTGCCATGGATTGCCATGGTGTGGGAGAGAAGTGCCTAGGTGACTTTGGCTCTCTGGTTTCCTAACATTTCTCTACCTGCTTTTCCTGATTTTCAGACTTTCTTATGCCCCTTTTCATATCTTTCAGCTGATTGCTGACTCTGCAGTGCACACTTCCTCCCTGCCAGGTCTTGGGACAGAAAGAATGCTGGAGGAATGGCAGCAAGAGAAACACCCCAATCATCCCTCCACCACCCTGTGCAAAATCCCAAGGTGAGAGACAGTGCTGGTCTTCTTAAGAGGGTCCCCAGCACTGACGCCTGTAGATTTCTTAGCTTTGCCCCCGTCCACATCAAGGAACAGGGCCACCAGCCATTTCCCTCACCTTCTGGCTCAGTCTCTGAGCTGTGCTCCCATGTCCCCTTTCCTAACAAAGGCTCCCTCAGTAGAAAAGAACTTGGACATACAATACTTGCCAACAAAAGCAACCATTGTAGCCCCAGGGAAGGGGGTGGGGGTAGAGAGCCATGGTGAGGTTTTACTCTCTGCTTGCCAAGACTGGCTCCAGGGAAGAGCCCCAGCCTGCTGCTCTGCTCACTGCTCCGCTCCTGAGTCAGACTGCCGGGATCCTGCTGTCATCCAGCCTCTCAAATTGCTACATCTAAAGCAGGAAGAATGGGGTGGAGCCCAGGAAGGGGCTAGCTTCTCTGGGATGGCTCTGCAGCAGGGAGAAAATTAAAGATTACACACCATGACTCTGCTCTTCTGTCCCCTCATGGTCCCCACTGTGCAGCTGGGAAAATTGAGACCCTGAGAAGAGAGGCCGTTTTATCTTGAGCTCATTGAGCATGCTCACAGAGGGCCAGAACGGAGACCGTCTCTCCTCTCAGCATGTGCGTGCACACACACACACACACACACACACACACACACACACCCTCACATTCTTGCTTCATCAGCCCTCATACAAAATCCATAGTCTGGCTCTTGACTTCATAGATCTTAAAGGGACAGAAAGAGAGCAAAGAGGAACTTCATTCTTCCCAATTTAATATAGATCAGTTTGGTGGTGCCATTTCCAAATAACCAAATGCTCCGATGCTGTCTACAATAGATTGCACTTGGCATTTCCAACGGACTTCAGAGTGAACATCTGTGACTCCTGCAAGCTTCAGCAGATGACACTGATGAGGTACTGCAGCTCAAAGAGGGAAATGACTTGCCGTGGTCACATGGCCTGTACTTGGCATAGTTCAACCTAGAACAGTCTCCTGGCTCCTAACCTTGTCTCTCGATCAGCACTAGATTCTGGGTTCTGGTCTCAACTCTGCTACTAACAAGCAGTGTGACCTGGGGCACGTCAGCTCTCTGAACCTGCTTCATTAATGCACTGACCTTCTGAAATCTCGACATCCACTCCTTCTGAGGGGAACTGCCTCTTAGGAGGCCCTGAGTCAGGTCCTGGGGCCACGAGGATGAGTACTCATCTTTCTGCCCACGAGAAGCACATTCAGAGTCAAGCCTGAGTGTAGACTAGACCTCATGTGAGGAGAAGAATGTGGGAACCCAAGTCTCAGGGGACCCAGAGATTCCCAAGAGAATTTCCAGCCATAACTTGACCTGCTTTTAAGAAAGCCACACAACAAAATGTTTGAGCTCAAAAGCAGAAAACTTAAGGGGACTTTATACACTTTATACAAAGATTCTTTGATTCTTTATTCTAAAGCTCTTAAAAAAAAGACCCCTCGATTTATCCAATTCCCACTTCTGGATTGCTTGAAATACAGTGTACTGGCAAATGGTTAGGAAAACATTTACAGAGTAAAGCAGGAGCTGGGCTGTTTGCCCTGACTACTGAACTGGTCTCAGCAACACTGCAAAATCAACACCTACTGTCATCTCTCAAACTCTTGGTTTTCCCCCTTGGTCTGTGACAGGTGCTATTGGCGCCAGGGGTCAAAGTGGAGGTTAGCAATCGTTTATTAAACTCCTACTGTGTTCTGTATTAACACCCACGTCACCGATGAGGACAGGGAGGCTCAGAATTTTAGGGCTCTTCTCATCTGCTCCACCCTGCTCTTCAGTAGGCCAAGTCCAATCACTCCACTTTTGTCTTCTACCAGGACCCCTGTCCCCCTCTATTTGTTGTCTGCAAAATGGGTAGATCCAAGAGGTTCAAAGTTAACTGCAGCACCAAACCACTATGAGGGAGAGGAGGAGACACCCTCCCTTGGTAGGAGTGGGCTTGGGAGCCGGGTTACTGCTCACGGTCTTCCCACCCAAATGCAGTTGGACACCCCTCCAGTGGTTCTGGAGAGCAGGCTGCGCGCTCAGATCAGCCAAACTCGGAGGATGAGCCAAGGAAAGCGGCGACGAGCCAGCACTCTGGGGGAGCCCTTGAGGCTGAAGGGACACTTCTCCAGCGCGCCTGGAGCCCCGGCTCTGGCTCCGCGTGGCACTTCCGATCGGGCCGCGCGCCACCGCACTCCCCAGCGCGGCCCGCGCCCCGCCCCCAGAAGCACTAGGGCTCCGGCTCCGACCCGCGCCCGGCCCCGCCCCGACAGCGCGCCCACCCCCGACCCGCCCCGCTGCCCCCTCGCCCGGCTCCCGCCGCGTCCCGGAGCTGCGCCGCGGCCAGCAGTTGGCACGGGGGCGCTAGCGCGGTGGCAGCTCCGCTCTCCCGCCGGCGGCTCGGGACGCCGGGAGCCAGCGGTCCAGGCAGCGGCGCCGCGCGGGGGATCGGGAGCCCGCGGGCAGGAGGCTGGGAGGCGGGAGGCGGCGGCTGAGAGGAGAGGAGGAGGTCGGCTGACCGGCGCGCGGGCAGTCGCGGGCGCACCCCAGCCTCGCCGGCAGCCCGGAGTTCAGGGCTCCGGTGTCTGCCCGGCCCGCGTCCCGGTGCGGCCACATGGCTCCGCTCCGCGCGCTGCTGTCCTGCCTGCTGCCTCTGCACTGTGCGCTCTGCGCCGCCACGGGTAGACGGACTCCAGGTGCGTGCGGGGTGGGCGCGCTGGGGCCGGGGTCCAGGGTGCGCGCGGGCCAGCGTGGTCCTGGGGTGTCTGGGGAGTCAGCAATGTTGGAGCCGGAGTAAACGATGCGCACACCGGACTGCGCGCTTTTCCTTCCCCTGGTGGCATCGACGCTGCCTGCGATTTCTCTTCCTTTCTGATTTCTCTCCCTTTCCGGCACGTGATTAGAGAGTGACCCCAGGAAAAGATTTTGGAATAGAGTCTCATCTTAAGGGCCATGTATCTGTATCTGCCTCTTCTTCTGTCTGTCTCTCTTACTCTTTCTTCTTTCACTGCCTTCAGTTTGTGTGTGTGCCCGTGTGCGCACGTGGGCATGTATACGTCACACACGGATTTAGGGTTGCAGGTGGTCGCTCACACCCCAGCAAACCCTGAACCCCCAGCACTCACATGCCTGCATGGAAGCACACTTACTGCCCTTTTCCCCAGCGTTCTCACGTTCTGTGCAAACACCTCACGCACAGACAAGACATACTCCACCCTTATCTTGCAGCAAGGGGTGCCTTCCTGGTGGCTCTGAGCATGGAAAGAGGGCCCTGGTCATTTCTAGGCACAGTTCCTATTTGCCTGAGCTCTGCTCATGTATCAAGGTGCGATCCCTCTAGCAGAAGTCTTGGGGAGCTCTACTGTAATGAGTGAAACCAGAAGAGAGCTAATTCTCCTCCACCCATAACTGCCTGGGGCTTGCAGGATTTTCAGGGTTTTATCAGTACAGAGAAAAGGGCCAAGGAGGCCAGAGATAGAACCTTGTGAAAATGAAAATTCCTCCCAAACTCTCGTATCCATGAATCACCAGATCTGGACGCCAGGGAGCTGTCATTCCTGCCCGGCTTGGCTGGGCCCAGGGAGGTCTGTGTGAGGACCGTGCTTCTGGCTTGCAGCCTGGAGCATGGGGCCATGACCTCACACTTAATTCAGTCTGAGTGGGCAGGTCACCCTGTGCGCCTCTTTTTATTTTTGAAAATCTATATTTACCCGCTTGAGTCTGAGCCCTGTTGAGAAATCTCGGCAGCCACTGTGCTGCTTAAAAAAGTTTTCTTTCTAAATTTGGAAAAACATAGAACCTGTATTCCCTCCCTTCGCTCTGCAGCTTCTCCTTTTTCAATGACACGTGCTCAGGATCCCCTGGGTTTCTAGGTGTGTTTGTTTTGCCAGCTGTATTTCGGGAGCTTGGAGAAAGGGCCCTACCCCAAGCTGGGCTGGTGACTTAAGTACACTGGGGACCGTTGGGCAGATCTAGCCTTTCCTCTCCTTGCCCTGGAGGCTTTCGGGGAATTTCAGTCCTTTCCTTGGCTGCATCCAAGGATGGAAGTCTTGTTGCTAGAGTGACAGGGCTGTGTTTGGCATCATTTGTTTTCTTTTGCTGAATTTATTAGGACCTGGGAGCCATAGGAAGCAATTTATGTCCACAAAGTACTTGAATACTCTTCCTCCAAGTACAGGCATCCAGGGGATGGGAAGTGGGTGAACTTGGGTGAAAGGGTCTCACGAAGGCCATGCTCTGGGTAGTGGGTCCCTCCCTGCCCCCATGGGATTTCTGACTTCCCCTGACCTCTGCACAGACTGCACTCAAGTAATTTTCTGTTTGTTTCCACCAGAACTGCACCTCTCCCGAAAACTCAGTGACTATGGAGTGACAGTGCCCTGCAGCACAGATTTTCGGGGACGCTTCCTCTCCCATGTGGTGTCTGGGTCAGCAGCAGTCTCCATAGGGAGTGCCGTAGAGGATGGGACATCTGCATCACAGGCAAATTCAGGTCACCTCCGGGTGGCGCGCAGCCCCCTGGGCCCCAAAGAGGCACCCCTGAAACCTGACCGTCTGGGGAGCTATTCCCTGTACTTCAACGTGACGGTTTTTGGGGCGGAGCTGCACCTGTGCCTGAGGTCCAACCAACGGCTGGTGGTGCCTGGAGCCTCGATGGAGTGGCAGGAGGACTTTCGGGAGCTGTTCCGGCAACCTTTGCAGCAGAATTGTGTCTACACCGGGGGTGTCGTGGGCATGCCTGGGGCAGCTGTTGCCATCAGCAACTGTGACGGATTGGTAAGGGCCAAGCCTCTCACTCAGTGGTCTCCTTCCCCTCTGTAGTCCTGTCACTCTAGCAACAAGTCTTCCAACCTTGGGCACTGCCCAGGAAGGGACTGAAATGCCTGGAGAGTGGGACGGACAGGGTTTTCTCCTTGGCTCCCTATGTTTGGGATTCCAGTGGGCGTGGTGGGCTGTCTGAGCCAAGTCAGACTGCGCTGCCTTCCAGAGACAGCCCTGCTGGGTTGTCTCCTCACCACCTGTGGATGCAAGGGGACCACACCTTAGCCGGCAGGATCTCTGAGCTCAGACACGCAAGGGTGAGGAAGGTGGGCTTTCTGCGGTTGAATCCCGACTGTACCTCTCATTTGCCTTGAGGCTTTGGGTAACTCAATGCCTTCTCGGTGGTTCTTTTCCTTATGTGTGAAGTGGGGATGTATTCATTTGCACATATTGACTGCTCGGGTCCCCTGTGACCACTGGTGGTCAGCAGCTGCCTGGCATGTGGGCAAGGCTGTGCTGGTTGGTTGCTCTTGTTAATCTTACTGCTGGGTCCTTCCTTAACCGGAACATGACCCTGGGGTCAGAGCCAGCTGCTTTTTTCTGGCGCTAGGCTCTGCCAGTTCCCTTTCTTAGGACACACTCATTCCCTGATGGTGCTGGGGATGCCCTGTGAGTTGGTTCATGTTGAAAACCAGAAAACTGTGTGTGACTTGTCGCTCTGACACTTGGGTCGTGCTGGCTCTGCTTCTCTTCGCTGCCCTGTTCTTGGGGTGTCGGCCCCTGGTGACCCTGCCTGGCAGCCCTGGGGCCCTGGTGGGTGCGTTTCCCCTGGTCTCTTCTCTACCAGCACCAGCAGATGTGAGCTGACATGTCCCGGGAGGGGACCTGCTTGCCTCTCTGTCCCTCAGCTTAGAGAGATGAGTCAGATGGGGGCATGGGAAAGGGGTCTTTCTTCACTGTCTTCCCATGCCAGAGAGGGTTCTTTCTATTTTACATCATAGTTGCCTTTGTCAATTATAGTGTTTCTCAACCTGTTTTTTTATTATCACCCTCCCAAGTATCTTTTTTAGATGCCTTTTTCCTAATTGTCCCCCTATGAACATTTATGCCACGAATAGACTATCAGCTTGTAGACTATGTGTGTTTAAAGAACCAGTTTTCTCCCCACTGAACGCAATAGGCCTCCGCCGAGAGGTGTGGGCTAGACAGTGTTTGTTTTTAAGGTGGAGCCTGTACTGGAATCACCTGGAATGCAAGGGTTCCACAGAGCAGACTTTGAGAAACCCCACTTGTCAGCCAGCTGGAGGCCTTGTCTTGAGGCCAGCGTGAGTCCTGGCTGCCAGCCCTCCCTGGCTCGTGTGCTCTGCGCTGCGGGAGCCCTCAGCCAGCTCGTGGGCTGGAGCTGTCTGTGGTCACAGTTCTGGATGAAAATCCAAAGTGATGTAAGGAATCACCCAGGGATGCGATGTTTATGCAGGTGTTGAAATGGAAAGCGCTGGTGCAAACCCGGGGCTGGGCTGAACATCATGGTGAATGTCTAAGAAGACTTCCCCAAAGACGGCAGGCTGCTCAGTGCCAGGACGCTGAGTGCTTCCATAAACGTGCACTGGACCGCACAAAGGCCCTGGAGCAGATCGTCACCGTAAACATGTAACATAAACATGTAACCGCCTGCCCTCTTTGTACCTGGACAGCATCCTTGTCAGTGAATCCACTTGGCAGCCTGGAACTGAGTCTCTGGGGAGTGAGTCCCCCTAGTGAGGGGCAGAAATGAACCTCACGGGGTTGAGACTCAGGCTGGGCCTCTGCTTGTTACCCTTATCACCAGGCTATTGCTTGTGTCCGCAGTTGTCTCCAGAGGCCAGTCCCTAAGGCCTTGCCACCCAGGCCCCAAACAGGGCCTGTGGCCCAGCACATCCCTTGGGCAGGGATTGCCCCCACTTCCAGCCCACTCCAGAAAACCGCCCAGTGTGTCATTTCACAGCTTCTTAGCAGAGCCAAAGGCCATAGGAAAGCATTTCTGATAAGAGTCAACAGTATCTTTACATGATCTTCAGATTTAACCCCATCTTCTCCAATATCTCAAGAGCCAAAGTCATTTATTAAAAAAAAAAAAAAAAAAGTACAGAGCTCTGGCCATGGGCAAGGTCCACAGAGAGATGTAGGAAAACGAAAGCGACTCAACTAATAACCACAGCAGGAGCGAGTCCTTCCTGGAGGTAGGCTCAGCGCACACAGTCATGTGTCCATTAACCTCTCCCGTAGTGTAGATGAGAAAACTGAGTCATGGGCGGAGGTCGGAAAATAACAGATTATTAACAAGGACTGAATAGTTTGCAAAGACCTTCCAGCTGCTTCGGTTGTATGAGGTATGTACAAAGAGAGTGTTCTTGCCCGGCTTTGCAAAGTTAGGTCCCTGACTTCAAGGGACTGGGATACTAAGTAGGGAGGACCCCATTAGTAGCCTCAACATTAACTTGTTGGTTTTCCAGAACGCAGTGGGTGTAGGTACTCAGTAAATGAGTATTATCTTTGGTGTCAGAGAAGGTGACATTTGAAATGGGTCTTGACGGATGGGTAGAAGGTTGCTGGGACCAGAGGGTGTGGGGGGCATTCTGGGCAGATGGAAGAGCTTAAGGAAGCCAGCGATAGAGCACTTGCTAGAAGGTGGGAGAGGATCCTGGAAGCTCCGTTGGGCAGGTAAGCCTTGGTCTGATCTGGAAGGAAGCGCGGGATGGGAGAGCCGGCTGGGGATGGGGCTGGGGCAACCTGCTATCTGAAACGAGTCTGTGTGGGGAGTTGGGATGTATGTGACTCTGGGCAAGTGACCCTCTTTCTCTTGACCTCACTTGCCTCCTGGGTGCTTCACAGCAGGTAGAAAGGATGAGCTCAGAGCCCTTTCCAGTTCTAGCCCTGGTGCTTGGTGACACACCAGGCAGGCCTAGCTGAGGAGTTTGAAACCAGGCCCCTGAAACCTATAGTTGAATCTTTCCTCCTTGGTGTGTTCTGGGTCTCTGGTGCCAGGCCAGGCAGGACTGCAAGTGTAGAGAGGAAAGATATGGGACTTGAACTTGGCTTTTGTTGCTGAGCAAACTTTCCAGTTGTAAGATGGTCTTGAACAAAACCCCACCTGTGTGGTCAGATGTGCAGTTGTTTGGCATCTCAGATGCACTGATGAGAAGTGGGGTGTCCGAATGGGTGGCTCCGTCCTCATTTCCCACTGGAACCTGCAATGGGGATCAGTGGCTGTCACCCTCTTCTAGTTCTGACATTTTAGATCACTCTATGGGCACCTGAGCCCAACATTGAAGGCTCTATGCACTGTGATTAGTTGATGCCTATAACTGAGGAATGGAAACTTTAACATCCTTCCTACCTGTTCTTGTGGAGAGCCTGGTTTGTTATAACCTGGGGAGGAGCTCATCAGGAATCCAGGAATGAGGAAGCTATGACCCCTACCCTGGCTAAGCAGATGGGGACCCAGGCATTAAAGTAGACAGATTATAATCCTGTGTGAAGCAGCAGCAGAAGGACTGATTTATTTTGGTTAGGGCATCTAGGAAAGCTTCCTGGAGGAGGTGTTATTGGCTTAAGACTGTTCAAACTTGATAAATGTGAAAGAAAATGCTGGCCCTCTGGCTGGGCAGCTTGAGATTGTTTGGGGGAAGGAAATAAGAGATGTGGGGAGCCCAGTCCTACCTGCAAACTGTTGCCTCTGGGGTTGGGGGCAGCTGTCAGACCCTAGGATCCCAGAGTGGGAATGTGCTCAGATAGCAGCAGCAATAGGGATCAGGGATTCCTTAGAAAACTGGGCCAATCAATGCATGGTCCCCCCAACACTCTTTTGACTCTCAGCCTCTGAGAGCTGAGGGTAGGGAGGGCCTGGATCTGAGGACTCCTAGTTGGGGACCAGATGCAGAACAGACCCTCTGCTGGCAATCATGACTCTGGGAGGAAGTGGGGAAGGGTCACTTCTTTGTGGGTCCTGGAGGGGTTGTGAGGAGCGGGAATAGGGTAAACAGAAAGGCTCCTGGCTTCTTGGTGGAGCTGGATTTCTCTGTGTCCACCCAGAACCTTGACTGCCAGCCTACCGAGGGACTCTCTCCTGCTGCTGTTTTTGCCTCTTCTGGGGCTTGGTCCTCAGTGCCTCTGCACTGGGGTGATAGGGACTTGGCTGGGCCATGTATTCCCCTTTGCCTTCAGTGCCCATGTGAGTCACGGGCCTGGCGTGGAAGCAGCCACACGTATGAGACTTGTCACCATCTGGTTCTGTTTTCCACCCTCAGCAGTGTGCATTTCTAATGGGTTGCACTGACTAGGGAGGGATTGGGGAGGGAGCAGGGAGACTGAGCTTCAGCCCAGCTTTTCACCCCTGGCCAATGTTATTATTAAGTCACCGAGCCTCAGGCCTTTTGTCTTTATAATGGGACTGCAGTGGGGATGGGGCTTAGTGGTTAAAATGTCTGGAGTCTCTTTACAGACTGATGAAATGTTCTGAAATTGATTTGGTGGTCGCATGACTGTGTACATACTAAAAACCATTAAATTCTGTACTTTAAATGGGTGAATTGTATGGTATGTGAATTATATTTCCGTAAAGCAGTTGCCAAAAGTGCTAGGCCTGGAGACAAGCCTGAACCAGGGCTTGTTATTAGTAATTACGAGTCCACAGCGTAGGGCAGCAAAAGTGTGGGGTCTCTCTACTCCGGTTCAGACTAGCTGTGTGACCTTGAGTGAGTCTCAGTCTGCGCATAGATTCCTCACCTGTAAGGAGGAGAGAAGAGCGACTGTATTTTCAGGGGATTAAATAAGACTAAAAAAGTGAAGAAGCTGGTGTAAGATGGGATCTTAAAAATGGGATTGGGTTCCGTGATTATTAATAGTGATATTTATTAATATGTATTCCTTTTAACAGTAATTCCTATAGTAATTATAAATATTGTTAATAGTGAAAAATGCTATAAATATTGTTAAAGTCCCCTTGATTGCAATGGTACATAGTTTCTGTTCTCTGTTGTGAGTCTGAGGCCTCTGGTTTCTGGTTTGGCCAAGTCCTGTCTTTCCTCTGCTGTGGCAGCTTCCTCTGGAAAATGGGTGGAATGGCGCTTGCTTAGTGCATGGGAATGTGAGTATTATAACTGACCTGTCATAACCCCAGATGTCTTGTGGGACAGGGGGATAGTGAGAGGGGCCAATGAAGTATTCCATGGCCTGCTCCTGAGGATGCAGGGATGAAAGTCAACCCTCGGCCCTTGTCTTCTGAAGCCCATAGTTCAAAGAAAAGGCCAGCACGTACAGTAGACAGTGTGAAATGACACCGCCCACACTAAGCACTAGTGTTTGGTGGGACTGCAGGGAGGAACAGTGCACTCCATGGCTGGCCTGGAGTGGGGTATTGAGAAGGAGAGATACTCAGGGTTGGGGGGCATTTGGGTTGGGTTTTTAAGCATCCATAGGAGTTTTCAAAGCCAAGAGGTAGGAATTGTAGGCCCTCTGCAGGGAAGGAAATCTTATGCTTTTACAAGATATAGGCAACGGCATGTCATCCCAGTTCTCTCTAGGAGAGGGGAGTGGTGGAAATGTAGTTTGGAAGCTCCCTTCCTCACCGCTGAGTTCTGACTTGTCCCTGTGGCCACAGGGAGCCACAGGAGGTTTGTAAGGAGGAGTCACGTTAGTTTGGGGAAGATGTTAATCTTTCTAACGTGAGCGGGTACAGTGCCAGTGGGGCAGATTTGCCTGTGACCCTCGTGTCCTTGTGTTTGCTCCGACATCTGTTCCTTGCTGACTGGGGAGTGTATGGGCTGTCCCAGGAGCGCCTTGAGAAGTTCCTGGCTGTGCCCTAATATCCACCCCTGCCCTGGGCATGTGGAGTGCGAGTCTGGAGTATCAGCAGAGCCCTCAACCACCCGGCT
This sequence comes from Solenodon paradoxus, assembly GCA_004363575.1. Lineage (NCBI taxonomy): Eukaryota > Metazoa > Chordata > Mammalia > Eulipotyphla > Solenodontidae > Solenodon > Solenodon paradoxus. Next base: position 157,567 of record RJWH01000701.1, read on the forward strand.
GTCCCCATACATCTTACCCTCACACATCTGTGCCTCAAGCCCTGGGAGGGACAGGGGCTCTCTGGCCCTGGGCTGGCATAGGCCTAACTTCCTCGAGCCCCCTGCCTCTCCTGCCTCCAGGGTGGCTCCAGCCCTGCAGTCCCCACAGGGCCTAGGCGGGTGTGTTCACACCTCACCTTGCAGTCCCTGACATTGTTCCCCATGCGCACCCCTCTCACAGCGCCTCCCCTTCCCTCTGCTTAATGCCTTCCTGATTTTGGGCCGCCCTTCCCCAGAAATCAGAGACTGTGCCTTAGAGTTTTGCACTTCTCTTGACTATTGAGCAGGGCAGTCCGAGCTCATGGTACCTAGGTGGTGGTGATTTCAGATGTCTGCAGAGAAAGATGAAGGCAGGCACTAGTCAGTGGAGATGCAGAGTGGCAGACTAGAGATGACCTATCCTGGGTAAAGCAAGTGCCAATCTGGTGTCTTGAGATCTTTGAGGAATTTAAGGAGAAATTGGAAGTACAGATTTTAAAGCAAAGTCTTCTATTGGGTAAGACTTGGTGTGGACTCCACACTGCAGGGCTGTTAGCCAGGACCAGGGATGGCCCATGAGACTATCGAGTGTGTGACTGTTGGCACCAGACCTCCTGGTGGAAACCCCAGCTATGCCTTTTACATGCTCTGTGGCCATGGGCAATTACCAAACCTCTCTGTGCCTTCCTTTCCTTATCTGTAAAGCAAGCCTGTGATAGTTGCTTCATAGAGTCGCTGCGGGTACAGGGGCCTTATTAGCACAGCATTCAGTGTGAGTCACTGTTGCCATAAAAAGTGTGTATTGGCTCAGTCTGGTGGATCTGAGGGGATAGACAGAAGAGGAAGTCAGAAGCACCCTGTTTGTCCGCTTGACACCCCAGATGGGTCTCTGGGCCTTCAGCTGAGCAGGCGAAGCCCTCTGCTCCCAGCCTCACCCCAGCCTACTGGTTTAACTCAGAGTGCAGTTTGCTTCTTGACCCATTGTGCATTTCCAGCTGGAACATTCCCACTGGGTTCCTACAGAGCAGGGTCTTAGCTCTGTAGGTCCCTGCGAACCCAGTACAGGACCTGCCGTGGAGCAGGCTGGGCATGCGTGCTGGGGCCGGGGGCTGGCTGGGTGAAGGCAAGCAGAGGGCTTAGTTTTAGAGGTGGCGGAAAGCTCCGTGTACACTTCCTCATCCTTCTTGGTTGAGGGATAGCAGGTGTGTCATTCTCTGGCTGTCTGGCTGTCTATGCCTGGGTCAGTGTCACAACACCATTTGTTCTCCTGGTCGACACTGCAGGTCAGCTATGACACGTTATCTCCACTGTGCATCCCTGGCCTGTGCTGCATGCAGCCATGCCCCGTGGGCCCAGTGATTGTGTGGGCTTGTCTCCCTGCCCTTGGCACTCCCTTTACCAGCAAGTTTCTATCTCTAGGGCTCACACTCGCTCCAATGCTTATCACATTGCTATTCCGATAGTCAAGTTTCTTGAGAAACTCTGTCCACTGTTAATCATTTATTTTTGGAGAGAAGAAAATATTACATTGGAGAGAAAGGGAGCTTCTCGTCACCCACCCCCCTAGGGTGACTGTGGGTCTTCAGGTGGAAAGTGGCCTAAAGCCCTGCTTGTTCTTAGTAGAATGTGTCCTCTATGACCACTTGCTAATGTGGGGGTGAGAAGGCCCGGGGGTCACAGGTAGGATAGTGGTCATCATGGGGTGTCACGACCCTAGCTAAATCCCAGGAGATGGGGAGCAAAGGTTTTTCCTGGGGATACAGGCAGTATCCTGTGGGGAAACTGATTGTATGTGACTCTATCAGTTATCCACTGCTGTGTAACAAACCAGTCTACAAGAAGAACTTAAAATAATAACAACTTACTCTTCCTGACAATTTCTTAGGTTAGTTGCTCCTGGGTGCTCATGCAGCCAGAGGGTAGGCGGGGCTGGAATGTCTGAGCTGACCTCATTCACATGTCCGGTGTCAGTGCTGGCTGTTGGCTGGGTGGCCTCAGTTCCTCCCTCTGTGGTCTCTCGTCCTCCTGTAGATTAGACATGGAAGTCTCGAGAGGACAAAGGCAGAAGCTGCAGGACTTCGTAAGGCCAAATTGTGGAAGCTGTATGATGTTGCTTCTGTGCATTCAACTGATGAGAGTGAGCCCCAGGCCCAGGCAAGGTTTTCCAAGAGTGGGGGACTGGGCTCCACCTCTTGCAGGGAAAGGCAGCAACGTCTCATTGTGAAGAGGTGTTTGGACAAAGCCAGGAGGAATTATTGCAGCTACTTTTGCAGTTGTTCTTCCATCATCACCCCAGAAGCCTGACTTCTCTCGAGATTCAGTTTCTGCATCTATAAAGTGAGTGGGTGTCTCTACCTCAGAGTTTTATTGATTAGAAATCAGACACTTGAAGTGCTGCCATAGTTCCTAGAACAGTAAGTAGTCACTTATTATTTTTATTGTTGATGTCTAGGAACAAATCCCTGGGTGGTCGGGGGTTGGTGTTCAGACCACTCAGGTGCAACTTTTCTTGCTTCCCAGAAGGCCCCATCCTGCCTGGGCCTCTGTCTAAGCAGATTTCCCGGGTCCAGTCTTCCAGGAGATCTGATCGTGCAGTTTTTCCTCCCTCGTCTCCCCATGGCTGTGCCTCACTGTCTGCCCTGGATTAAAAATTTATTTATGATATGGAGTAAAAGCCAGACATCACCTCACTGTCGGCTCTTCTGAGCAGAGCTGGCTTCCCATTCCAGTGAGGCTGGTCTGGGGGCTGCTGTTATTTTCCTTCGGCATCTTCAGGCTGGTTGGAGGGAGGATGGCCTCTGGGCTGCTCTGTGGGCTGGTGAGTGTGCTGGGGCATGCACTTGGCTTCTATCTGCCTCCAGCCTGAGATAGTAGAGGCCCAGAAGTTTCTGCATTGCCCAGTCTTGTGGTGGGAAGTCCCCAAACCCCCTGCTGGTCCAGCATTCCCTTTCAACCTTCAAAGACTCAAGCAGCAGCAGCGGCAGCTGCAGGCTGCACCCCTGCAGCCCCTGGGAGCTCCCATCTGCGTCTGTGCTGGTAGCCCTGTGTTATGGAAGCCTCCAGGGGTGAACGTTAGTGTAGTGTCATTTCCACACTTCACCCTGACTTTGACCTGAGTGTGGACAGTGGTGGCTTTGGGGGCCTCTCGCTCTTCATTTTCCAAAAGGGGAAGCTGAGACTCAGGGAGGGAAAGAGACCCACTCAGGGTCACACAGTGGTCGACTGTCAGGGCTGATGGGATCCAGGTCCCTGACTCCTAGTTCGTGCTTCCCCCACGATTCCACCACATGACTTGTCCTGAGTCAGTGGACAAAGATTAAGCAAATGCCACAGTGATGCAAAGTTATAAACTGAGCTAGCCAGTGATGCGGTGGCCTCAGCGGCAGCTTTGGTCCCACAGTTCCCTCTGGGTGGTATGCTGGGTGTCCTTGGGCCTGTGTCCTCCTGCTTCGGGAGGTGGGCTGCTTAACTTCTGCATGCCAGTGTGCTCCCTGAAACCTGGATGCCAGCTAAGAGCAAACCTTGATGACTCAGTTAGTGGGATTTGAAGCTCAAACGGAATCTTCTGGTCCTTCTTGTCCCCAAATCACCATTGCTTTTTTTGACCGTTTTCAAAATATTGGAGGACTATGTGTGCACATGTTACTTTTATGGAACTTAAAAACCCTCCAGTTCCATTTTCCTCTGCTTTCTGTAACATGACTGCAGGTCCCTTTTAGAGAAATGTCAAAGGCAGGAGCATTTGTCAGCACAAGGTGGGTCCGAAATACAAACCCTGCTCCTAGGGCCGCCTGAAGCCCTTAGCTTTCAAGCCAACCGAACATTCATACCTTCGATCTGTCCAGACAATGCCCTCACTGCCAAACCCCCCAGCCCTACAGCAGAGGCTCATTTCTGCCCCTCGAGGCTGGCAGAAGCCCACACGGAATTAGCATGGTGGCTGCTGGCCTGGGTGCGCTGAGCACTTGATACTTTGTCACCTCATCACTCACAGGGAGCCACAGTCACATTTAGTGGGAAAGCAGGTTTCTCACAAAGGGCAGCAGGCCCAAGGGAGTTCATTTTGGAGGTTTGGCCCCGAGGAGGTTGGTTTGAGGTGGTTGGTTAGTTTGCTTACTTTTTCTCCAGGGCTATTTCCAATTGACATGCCAGATTTTTCCTTATTGATAACCTGTCTCACCCTTTCCTGGTAGAATGCCTTTTCCAGAGGAGGGCGTTTGACTGAGTCCCAGATCTAGAACAGGGCCTACTCGGGAATTATCTGATGGACGAATGAATGGGTAGGTGGATTGTGTTTCAGACAGAGGTTTAGGAGAAGAAGAATGCGGAGATGTATGTGAACATGAAAGTGATCCCGGAACCCAGGGAATGGCTCAAGTGACTGTGGTGTGGGCATTTGTGTTGTTAGTAATTCACAGGACTTCTTATAGTCAAGCTTGGGTGGAGTGTCAGAATTCTCAGGAATCTGGAAAACATGCCAAGGGTGTCCGACTCTGGGATTAAGTTCACTGATGTGAACCGTTTGATGGTGCTTTCCAGCTAGTAGTGATTTGTTCACTCCTCCTCCCGCCCCTACCACAACCCCAACCCAGATGGGGCCGTGACACCTGACGGAGTAAGTTTGTGGCTCCTGAGGTTAGAGCTGGCCCTGAGACTAGGGTTCTGCCTTTAGCTCCTCTCCTTTCCATTCTCCTTTGCTCACCTGCTTCTATAGGGAGCTTTCTCCTCTGTCACCCCCATGCTCCTCATTTACTGCTCATGCAGACCTGCTGGGTATCACAGCCGGTGGTAAACATTTCACACGCATGAGCTTGTGTGGGGAGGCTGTTGAAAGCCAAGAAAGCACCCCTCTGGTCAGCTGATGGAGAGATGGATCAAAGGGGGGCCTGCCTAGGAAGTGACCTGCTGGGGGCCAGCCCTCTGCTGTGGGAAGGACTGACCACACCCTCTGCTTGGAGCTGCATCAGTGGAGACTGGGTTGCTTCTGAGCCGCTCCTCAGCTCAGGACCTGGCAGCCCACTGCCTCCTGGCAGCACAGCTGCTCCCTGTCTCCTTGTCCTGAAACTGCCACCTCTGCTAGGACTGGGGGCCTAGCAGGACCAGGCGCGGCTCCAGACCCAAGCTTGGTGGGCTGTGGTGGTGACAGAGTGGGAAGCCTCCGAGCCATGTGGCTCCTGGGCACTGGGAATGGAAACTGCGGGTGGCTGCCAGCCTGGCAGTGTCTGCCCTTGACTCTGACTGGGCTCCAGGTGGGGGTTTGTGGCAGAAGGGGAGTCTTTGAGCACTCATGGGTGTGAGGCCCTGCCCTGCCCTGTTCCTGGGCCAGCACTTTTGTGGGGGACGTGGGGTGTCGTAAAAAGCAAGCATCCTTCCTTTAAGAAAATTGACCAAACTTGAAGACCTAAGCAGCTCTGTTCTTCATGGGGCTAGATGACAGAATCGGTCATCATCTTCATCATTTCATCATCAGCATCATCACAGAGGTATTGTCACCTAGCAATGGGCTTCTCTGTCTGATGCACACAAGAGCCAATTTTACGGCATTGGGTTTTGAGGAAGAAAGCTTTATTGTGTGTCGACAGGCAAGGAAGCCAGAGAGTCAAATCCTGTTTCTGCCTTCCCTTTTGGGGTGGAGTAAGAATTTAAAGGACCTCTGGAACCAGAAGAGATCAAAGAAATCCCTTTCAACTAATTTGGGTGATCTGTCTGTGTGTGGTAAGGGAGGCATTGGACTGAATCTTCATGGTTGAGAGCCCCTCACTTCTGAATATGCTCTGAGTCATTTTCTCCTTAGAACTTTGTTTCCTAAGCAGTGGTTTTTCGAACTGAAGATCACTTGGTGGGGTGTGTGGTGGTTTATACTAAGGTCAGGATGCCTGTAGTTGCTGTCCTCAAGAAAGCTTTCCATTCTTTTAGAAACAATGCAAGTTGTTTCTATCAAAGTGCATGGTGGCTAGTATCAGCTTTCTCATCTCTGAGGTGTCTGTTAGTTCAATGAGAGGTCTACAAGTTTGCTTCTTTTTTTAAAGAGAGGGTGGAAGGAAGGGAGAGTAGGAAGAAGCACTTTTATGTATTTGTTCATTTTGTTTTTTCACCCCTGCCCTGAGTCTTGAACCCTGGTCCTTGGACTGCGTGTGGTCCGCACAGCAGCGTCTCCGTTGCCTGAGCCACAAGGGTATACCCCTACACATGTTCAAAAATACATCAAATGCAGGTTCAAAGGAAGGTTTTCAAAAAAATAAAGTAGGGTTAAAATAGTTTGATTTCATTCAAATATAAAATAAGTCTAATTCTGTAATTAAAGAGTTAGTAATTATGTTAATTATAGCAGGTTCAGCTAAACAGGGTTATAGTTGTATGTCTGGAACAGGCTCGTCTCAGTGAGAGTTTCAGTACTGCTGCTAATAGTCTGAACTCTCCTCTGTCCCGCTTCGGTCAGCACGTGGACGCACCATCCCTCTGTTTCTTCTCTCTTTCCTGCCCATTTCCGCCATCCTGACGAATTTAGTCACACACCTGCAGCTGTCTCTGTGGAACATGGGGTGATCAGGAACACATTCCATTTGAGACTATACCAGAGTTTGGGTGAGTGCTTCCCAGCCCTGGCTGCACATTGGAATCACCCAGGAAGCTTTGAGAAAATTCTGATATCCAGCCCCACTGAGGTTCGATTCGTTGGTTCTGGGCATCAGGAGTTCTGAAAAATTTCCAGGTAATTCTAATGGGCATCTAGGGGTGAGACCACTGCTCTAGCCTCCTAGAAAAATCCACCGTGTGCCTGATGGGTAAGTCTGGGTCAAGTCATGGGGACCAGGTGTATCAAGTCAAAGAAGGAAGGAAAAGAAAGTCCCCCACCTGCTGGGGGTACTCCTTGATTCAGGTATGAAAACCGAGACTTGGAGAGGAGCCACGTCACCCATCTGGGAAGGGGCTGGGCTGGAATGGATGTTTCCCCCTGCAGATGTTTCTTCCAAGGACAGTCTTGATACCACTCAGCGAGGAGATTGGATGACAGAAAAGAAAGATTCTACTGGGTTTGTTTAAACTTTTAAAAAAATTGTTACTGGTACACTCTGGTGGACTAGAGGTTTGGTATAGTCCATATACCCCGCAAAGTCTCCGGTTCAAGTCCCAGGGTCAGGAGAACACCCACTTTGAACAACTAAATGAAAAGAAAGTGCTTCTTTCTCCTCTCTCTTCCTGCCTGCCAACTTTCATTCCTGCCTGCACCTTTCCTTTAAAAACAAAGATTGTTTTCCATATGCCCTGGTGGCCTAGTGATTCAGTTCATCGGAGGCGCAGTCCACACATATCACAAGAATCAAGACCCATGGCCAGGGGACCAACCAAGATGGACACCCAAATAAAATAAAATGCTTCTTCCTCCTCTCTCATCCCACCTACCTGTCTACTCGCCTTCATTGCCTACAGCTTACCACCCAGAGACAACTGCTCAATGGCTGAGTGCGCTTCTAGCAACCTTTTGTCCCTGTGTGTTCTTTTTCCTAAACTTGCCTGGAGCTTTCCTCCTTTTCTTCGAAGGATTTTCCCCTAAGGCTACTCAAATCACTGGTGTTTCTTCTTGGGGATTTCTTCGCGCTTTTAGGCAGGGCTAGGAAGGAGTCAAAGCAGAGCCAGGAGCTAGAGACAAACTGGCTTATGGTTCCAGAGTGCTGCTCCCAGCGCAGAGCCCACAGGCTCCTGCCTGACGGTGGGGCTCCAGGCCCCCTTCGATGAGGGCGGCAAACCTGGCAGCAAACCAGTGCGCAGGAAGTGCTTGCTGCCGGCTCGGAGCATTTGAGGTGTGGTGTGTCTGTTTCTCAGCGCAGCCTCTCAAGAGAGATGTTATAATCCTGAAGCACAGGGATTAGTAACAAGCACAACCCAGGGACTCTGACTCCAGGCTCTGCGCTTACCTACCACGTCTGTTCGCACCTTCGGCCTGCTTTGGGAGTTCTCCTGCTCTTGTGGGCCATGACAAGGTGTGCCAGTTGAGGACAAGGCTAGTGGTTCTTGAGTCCATCCTCCAAAAGCTCCTTCCTCCTGCCTGTCCCCCGGGCTGCAGCTCCAGATGAAGCAGTTTTCAGACTTTCCTTGGCTTGGGCCCAGGCCTTGGTAGCCCAGCTCCTGCAGCGCTCCTGTGGCTTGGGGCTTCCACATCAGGTTTGTGTTACAGGGGATCTCAGCCTCGCAGCTTTCCAATCCAGCCGTGCTGAGTCACACTTCTGTGGCAGCAGGCAGCTGTGTGCCTCGTGCGTGTGTCTGCCGTCTGCCTGGCCCTGTGCTGTCTGTGTCGTCTTGGTGCATGTGTGCCATTTCCATGTGTGTCTCTCATCTCCCTGCAAGTGTGTCATCTTTTTAAAAAGGCTTTTTTGAGATACATTTCCTATACCATGCCATTTGCCGATGTTAAGTATACAATTCACTAGATTTTTTATTATAGGCACAGAATTGTGTAGTTATTACTGCACTTAATTCTAGAACATTTTCAGTCTCTCAAAAAAATGTCCTGGGTACCTCCTGGCGGAGCAGAGATTGGGCGCAGTCCACGTACATCGCAAAATCCCAGGTTCGTATCCTGGGATCAGTGGAAACAACCAAGATGAACAACTAAATAAAGTGCTTCTTCCTCCTCTTTCTCCCTGACTGCCTTTGTTCATTCCTGCTGGCACCTTTCCTACCAAAAAAAAAAAAAAAAAAGGAAGCCCTCCACTGGCCTGCTTTCTGTCTTCACAGGCTTCCCTGTTCTGGACTTCCATGTGGATGGAATCATATAATATGTGGCCTTTGTGTCTGGCTTTTTTTCACTTTACATCATGTTTTCAAGATTTATCATCTTGTGGCGTGTGTCAGTGTTTCATTTTTTGTGTTTGCAGAGACCACATTTAGTTTGTCCTTTCATGGGGTGACAGGCATTTGGGTTGTTTCCATTTTTCGGGTTCTGAGAATAGTGCTGCAGTGAGCGCTTGTGTGTGCATTTTTGTGTGGATGTATTTTAATTTATTTTGGGGTATTACAGGGGGTAGAATTTCTGGATCGTATAGCAACTCTGTTTAATATTTTGTGGAGTTGCCAAAGTAGCTGCACTCTTTTTCCTTCCTCTCAGCAGTGTGCAGGGTGTCCCGTCCGCCCCCCCCCCCCCCCCCCCCCCCCCCCCCCCCCCCCCCCCGGTTTCTCCACATCCTGGCAAGCACTTATTATTAGCTGACTTTTTTGATTCCAGCTGTTCCATTGGGTATGAAGGGGTATCTCACTGTGATCTTGATTTGCATTTCCCCAATGACATCAAGCATCTTTTCATGTGCTTATTTGCCATTTGTCAGTCTTCCTCTGGAGAAATGTTTACCCAGATCTTTTTTCCTGTTTCTGAAACTGGGTTATTTGTGTTTTAATTATTGAGTGGTAAGAGTTCTTTGTTTAGTCTAGATACAAGTTCCTTACAGGAGAGCAGCCGGGTCTTTCATGTCTCTTTTCCTACCCACTCCCCCCAGTTAAACCCAGCACACAGCACACGCTTCGTAGAGACAAGAGCACGTATTGAGGGAGGAAGGGATCCGGCCACGTTGAAGAGAAGGGGCAGGAGAGGTGGTCCCGGGTGTGGGGGTGTGTCGGATGGGGCAGGCCCCTCATACTTGTCTTCAGCCAGAGACAGAGGCCAGGATGCCCAGCAGAGCATCAGGTCTCTGCAGGCTCTACTGAGTGCAGCTTTCAGTTGAACTGGCCTCCACAGAACCGTGGGGGCAGGAGGGAGCTTGAAAAAGCCTGACACCTGGGTCCAGACCTCTTAATTTTTGGTTTGAACAACTGGGAAAAAGACAGTGCTAAGATAGGGAAGGCAAGGGGAGGAGCAGGTCAGCTACTCCTGAAGTTTGAGGTGCCCTTGAGGAGTAAGGTTCTCCATCAAGATGACTGTTAGGTAATCCTACATGGGATTCTGGGAGGGGTCAGGGCTGGGGATGCCACTTGTGAGTTATCTGCAAATAAATGGCATTGAAAACCATGGGACCAAGGGGACCTCCTCTGGGCATGTCTAAGGCAGGAGCTGAGTGACACCAGGAGAAAGAAGTGGTTGCTGGCTCTGGTCACATAAGGCCAGAGGTACCCCTGGTGAGAGTGGTTTCTGGGAAGTGTTGGCTCTAGAAGCCCCCTCTGGGGCCGGTGGAGGAGAGACCACAGGCACAGGGGTGGAGGTGGTGGCTGTAGACAGCTCTTCTGTGAAGGGAAGCAGAAGCCTGGGGTAATAGCTGGATAGGGCTGGGCGGTAGTGAGTTTCATGGATAGAAGGTCACAGATAGAAGTGCACTCATGTGTCAACTATCCAGAAGAGAGGGAGAGCATACGGTACTAAGTGCAAGCTAAATCCCTAGTGGAGTGAGAGGAAGGTGATCTTGAGCACCGGGTGAGGCGGCAGACGTTCAGAAGGTGTGGGAGAGCAGGGGAGAACTCTCCTGAAGGTGTCTGTTTTCTTGAAAATGGGAGAGAGTGAGAGAGGGCAGTGTTGGAAGTCTAAGCCATGGGGAGACCTGGAATGCAGACGTAACTCGATGTGCAGGAGAATCCCAGCCTCACGCTCACCTGAGGGTTGTGACTGCTGATTTCAAGCCAGACCGGTGGACACCTGTGTACATTTTCTCCATCAGTGTGCAGACATGGAGTCGGTGGCTGGGTGGGTTGAACCAGAGCAGAGGCTTCTCTGGAAGAGTAGGATGGAGGGAAAGTAGGTGAGAAAGTATGGGTGTTTGCAGCAGCATAGTATGTATCTAGACCAAGAAGTGCCAGGTGGTGAGAAGGGAGTGAGGACTTGGAGGGCTCACTGACAGTGATAAAGAAGCAGGGTCACACATCGAGGTCTGGATGAAGGTTAATAGCTGGGGCCAGTGTGCTGGAGGTGGTTGAGCAGAATGATGGTAGAAGGGAAGGAGATACCCTCCGTGGAGGTTACTGAGGTTGTAGCAGGTGATGTGGTCTAGGTGAGAGAGTGGGCGGTGGCTGGGAGTAGAAGCAGGTTGCTGGGGTGGGGTGAACCTGGTAGAAGCCATTCTGACGTTCATGCCATTCTCGGGTATGCATCACCCCAGCCTCCATGTGCTGGGTTTTCTTTGATTTCCTCGAGTGAAATGATTTCAAGCGGAATTTGCTGGAAGCCTAGAACCAGAGACAGTATAGCTGGCAGTAAAACCCTCGTGATGGAATTTCCAGAACAAAGTGGGGCCCAAGAGCACATTCTCCTTGGGAGGTGTCAGGAGGTTGGACTTTGTCTCCTTCTTCTCTGGGAGGCCCCACATAGGCCAGCCGTGGAGGGAGAAGGGAAGAAAGACCCAGCCTCCCCCGCAGCGGCTCCACCGGAGTTGCCATCTTGAAATGGGCCCTGCTTCTAGGCACTTGACAAAGGTGGGCAAATCTCAGGGTCCAGCAAGGGACACAGGTTCTCCCTTTTCCAAGGACCTCTTGCTGTTATCCTCACGGAGCCAAGTCACTTGCCCTTGCCTGGACCAGACTCAGCCCTTGCTCACTGACTCTGTACCCAACTCAACACAGATGAGCACTGCCTTTGTCCAAGTCTGAATTTCTGGCCCGACCGAGGACAGGTATTCAAGTCCTTGGGGGATCTTTTCCTGGGACTGCCCTGGAGATCTTTTTGTTGACTTATCATAATTTTACCTTCTTATTTACATGCAAGTCCATGCAATTGTGGAGTAAAATTTTCATATATGTACATGCATATATACATACTAATTCCAAAATAATATGGCTTCAGTCGTCTGCTAAAATATTTGGGACCTCACCCTGCTCCTAGACAGCCACCGGTGACTAACTGAACTTGCTGAATTGTGACCCATGACAGAGCATCAGGTGATGTCTAAGTCAACACCTACCTCTCCAGTTGCCATTCAGGTGTCCTGGAATCATACCTTGGACTTGGGGTTTCTCCTGAGGGGAACCAGGACTGGACCACTTCAGTTAGTATGGACTAGAGTCCTCTAGATGAAGACTCAGCAGAGGCACCAGTTTTGCAACCCAAACATAAACATGGTCATACTGGAAAATTCGAATGGGCCCCTCCATCAGCAGCATACCTCCCAGGAACGGCACCTCAGAGGCTGCTCTGTTAAAGGGCACATCTGAGCCTGGCCAGACCTGCCCATTGGAGTTTCCGTTTGGAGAAATTGCCTGAGGATCTTTACAGTATGTAGTGCAGTTGTGTATAATCAGCTATTTTTTTGTTGTTTTCATTGCACGAAGAAACTTTCTAATATATATTTCCTACTTATTTACTGTTACCAAAAGAATAAAGTATGGAGAAAAGCAGATATGGCTGACATTTATTTTTTAGAAACTTATTTTCCCTCTTGATTTCTTATGTAGAAATTTGATTTGACTTTAATGCTTTAAAATTAGCCACATTTTTTCAGAAATATAAACATCTCATAAATTGAGAGACGGGAGTAATTTGGAGAGAAGGCAGAGAGCCAGAAAGTTCCCGTGGCCAGAGTGTCTGCCTGTGTGGTGCCTGGTTTCCTGGCTAGGGCAGAGCTGCAAGGAGCAGGGAGCAAACCTCCCAGGGTGCAGGTGGGGAAACTGAGGGACGGACCCCGCCTGCCTCCTGGTGGAGTCTGCCTTCTGCTACTCTGTCCAGGGGGAGGGGCTCAGAGGTTGAGATGGCATTCAGATCTGGGCAGGAAATGTCAAGGCCTAGGCATTATACACAAAAGGGTGAGGAAAATCTCTCGGAGGAGATTCTGCCCTTGATCCCTGGCAGGCTGGTGGGAGTCACAGTCACTGAGGTTTGAAACTTTCCCCGGGTGTTGTGAGCTCCCGCTCATAATGCTCACCCATGTTTTTGGCCCAAACTTTCAGAAAAAAAAAAAAAAAATCCTTTGTTTTAATTTTTTAATTAAAAATTTTACTTGTTTATAGTTAGGTACTTATTTCTTTAATTAGAAAAGGAATTTTAGCATTTATTTTTTAACATTATGGTATAGAAATTTAATGTAGCAAGTCATTACAGAACACAAGAACAGATACAAGATACAAGGAGCTTTTCTTCCTGTGGCCCCACAATCTGAGGACACTGTGGGAGGAGGGCCACACTGTCTCTCAGTGTATTTAATGACTGTTAGCTTAAAGCTTGCAGTACCTATACTTTTGTAAAAATACCAACTAGATTGCTAGCTCCTGCCTAAAGTGGACTAAGAGAAATGTCATGTCATTCACCCGATGGTAATAAATTCGGCATCACCTGTCTTATCAAGTCAGTCACTTCCTCTGTGGACACCAATATGCTGCTCTTAGTTTCATGTCGTTGAATCATTGACCAAAATTGCTTTTGTTGCAAGTTCATCATAAGTTCAACAAAACCCAGTGTCTGTATTCCAGGGTATTATTTTACATACAGATGTCGTTATTGATTTCTTGAGTTGCACTTTTAATTCATAGGCATACAAATAATTAAAAACACTTCTAGAGATATGGAATTAGTACTTCCCATGTGTAATGTGCATCCTTATTTTTCCTTTGCAAATTTGGGCAAAATAGGTGCTCATTGTACATGGCAAAACACAGTATTTCCCTGTTGCACATTACAGGGCTTGGGGCTTTGCGGTAAACAGTGAACTAGTGAGGGAATGGGGGTCTTAACTCTTCCCCAGGGAGGGGCCTTCAGGTGGGTGGTGGTGGGGCTGGACCAGACCCAGGAATCCTGGAGCTCCACATCTGGTGAGGAGAGGAAAGCTGAGGGTGTGATGAGCATGCTGTGTGGGGTGAGAATCCTTCCCTGGGAGGGAAGGAGGGTCGCCTGGGGAGTGGGAGGGACCTGCTCCTTTTAGGAGAGAAGCTTCTCCTCTGCTCGCAGGCCCATGGTAGGAGGCTTCTAGGGTAACCCTTTGCCCAGTGATAGAAGTGAGTGTCCTGTTTATGCTGCAAGGTCATAGCAGACCAGAATCCCAGCGATTTGCACATGGGACTGCCAAAGGGGCACTTCCTTGCTCCAGTGATCCCCGAAAGCAGAAGGCAGAGCCTAGGGGCAACCTGAGGTAATGCAGCATAAAGGTTATGATCCATAGAGCTGGGTTTTTTTCGAAAGCTGTTACTTAGCTGCTGGGTGACTTTGGGCAAGTTACTTAACCATCCAGTCTCTTCCTTCATCCATGAAATGGGTCCATATTTGTACCTGCCTCAAAGGGTTGTCGTTAAGATGAAATATGACATGTAAATCTAAATGGCAAATACTCTTATTAATAGCAGTGATCATAAGACTGTTGTTGGGAAGTGTCTTTCAGCTCAGTAAGCATTAAGCGTGTCCCTCCGTTAGATTAGGAGCTCTCTGTAACGAGAGACATCTGAGAAAAACCTAGAGGTTCTCTAACTGGGGGTGCTGTGGGTGTATTGAAGCCTCAGACTGGGTAGGCATGGTGATGTTGAAAGGCAGGAGTGGGCTGGAAGGCAGGGCCTTGTAATCCACCCCTATGCCATTTCAGATCATTCTGGAGCCTGCCTCCCTCCTATGAGGCACCGAGATTTGGTGGCTACATCGTCATTGGCAATGAGGCAGGGAATGCCAGACTTGAAGGATTCTCTGTGCTGTTGACCCAGAGCTGGGAGAGAGGCAGTGAGGTTGCCCAGCATGGGTCGCTGAGTGGAGTCTTCTGCCTCCCAGTCTGGAGTAATCTCTGTTAGGCCGCTTCCAGAGGTCTGACGGGCAGAGACAGTGCAGCCTACTGTACAGAACCTTTGACTTGTATGTCTTTGCCTTGAATGCAGTACAGGCTTTCTGACTGCTGTAGGTCCTCTTGCTTTGCTTGTGCAGGGGATCCTGAATGGGGCGGACCAGTCCTGCTGGGCATCGGACTGTGGTGGGGGGTGGAAGCGGGGAGATGGGCCAGGTGGAACAGGGTGGGTAGAGTGAGGTGGTCAGGGAGGGTGGGGGTAGGGGGATGGGTGAGAGTCTACTCACAAGCCTTGTGACACGGCAGCAGCAGCAGCTCTCAGGGAAATGATCTGGGCCCAGAGGCTGCCAGCTGGCCCTCCTGTCCTACAGCCCTTCTGTCTTTTGGGAAGTTCTTCAGGTCCTCAGTGGCAGAGGCCCTCTGATTCAGCCACCACTTGTCCAGGTTGGAGTTCAGCTCTCTGGACCTGGAATCCTCCCTAGTCCCCACTCTGTCCTCCTCGTTCTATACCCTTGCCTGTGACTCCTACAGCCCTGCCCTTAACATCTCAGGTGGGTCTCTTTCGCCAGCCTAATAGTTTCTCCCTTCTCCTGACGCACTCATCACCCTTCCTCTGGACATGGGGGTCTAGCAGGAACTTTCAGTTCCAGGGTGACCATGTGACTTAACTGGACCGACCACAGTCCTCTGTTCCAGATGATGATGAGCACAGTCTTCTGTCTCTAGTGAAAAGGCAGAGGTGTGCCTGAGATTAGGGCGACACAGCCTTGTCTGGTAACACAGCATAATGACAGTGATGCACAAGGTGCCGGGGCGCTGACACTCACTCCAGTGACTGCCTCTGTCATGGTGTGTCATGGGCCCAGGAAGTTCAGGTTGAATTTCTATTCCTTGGAACCGAGAGCCTGATGGCTGCCAACCTTCAGGTTTCCCCGCCATAGCACCAAGCCCACATCTGGTCACCCCCTGGTAGAGGATGAGCTCTCCCTGACCTGGGCTCATACACAGCAGGTCTTAGAGTAAATGGTACAAATGCTCCGAAGGAAAGCGTGTGTGCTTGATATAAGCTTTGGTATTGACACTTTGATTAGTAGACCAGAACTTCTGCAGATACTTGAGTATCACCTGATGAAAAGATTACCTTGGGAAGCCCCAAGCTGCTTCTATCATGCTGCTATTTTCTCCTAGGACACTTGCTGGCCCCCTGCGTGGGTCTGCTTAGGCACAGAAAGAGTCATCTTAGTTTTGATGCAAACTGCTGTCCGGGTTAATCGTCAGATTTAACTAGAAGGGATTTGGAAAAGATTTGCCACAGCTGGGACTTCAATGTGCTCAATAGGTCTGGGGAGGGGTTCCTAAGAAGCTGCTTCAAAACAAGCCAAGGAAGGAACATTGGTGGAACATAGTCACATGAAGTGGCTGCTTTAAAAGAGGCAGCTCATAATCCAACAGAGAAGGGCCAGATCTATAAAAATGTGTCCTTTATTCACCGCTTTGTGTCCACACCGGCAGTCCCAGTGCCTGTTACATAGTAGGCACTCAATAGGTATTTGTTGAATGAATGAAGAAATTCAACACATACCTGTTTACCGAGTAGTGCCTGCTAGTCCAGTCTTGGTGGTGGCGGTGGGCCGGGTGGTGGGACTTCTAGCACCAACATGGGGGAGAGGCACAAGCAGGGACAGGCATATACTCACACACATCTGGTCATGTGTGCTGTCCCTGTGATTACTGCCTTGGTCAGGGGCTGTGACATATTTTCTGGGCTTGACCAAGGTTGTATATTCTGAGATCAATGCCTGATTTTTTCTTATGTTAAAGGGAATATTTTGATGAAGGCAAAAAATGGGAATAGATGCTGCCCTGGCTCCTTTAGTGTCAGAGAACATTAGCTAGTTCTTCCTGGGTCATAGGCACGTGTGCTTGAAATCTGAAATAGTAACCCTCTGTAGTGGGGTGTGGAGCCAGCTCCCACCTTAGGGATAGTTAACCTTTGCCCATAGGATTTTCCCTTCTTGTTGGTAAAGGCACTTCAGGGTGGAATGCAGTGCCGTGGTCCGTGTGTGTGTGTGTGTGTGTGTGTGTGTGTGTGTGTGTGTGTGTGTGTGCATGCGTGCATGTGTGTGTGTTCTTTATGGCAGTGACTTTTTGCCTCCCTCTCCCCTTTAAGCACAGGAACCCTTTAAGGGAAATGCTACCTGGAGACTCGTGAATTCACAACACAGGAAAGGTGGGTCCATTCTGTTGAAATGGGCACAGACTCCCTTGCTCAGTCTCCCTGCTGCCCCTCCCACGTCCCTGCTGCCGTCACAGGCTCCCCGGGCCCTGGAGGAAGAGCTTGCACACACGTGCTCACACACGTTAGCATTCACTTGTACTCACTGGTCCTGTGCTTGTGTTCATGCCTCTTCTCTTTCCCTCTTTCCTGCTCCTCACTGTGCCCCTGGTTCAGGCGGGCCTCATCCGCACAGACAGCACCGACTACTTCATTGAGCCCCTGGAGCGGGGACAGCAGGACAAGGAGGCCGGCGGGAGGACACACGTGGTGTACCGCCGGGAAGTCATCCAGCAGGAGTGGGCAGAGCCTCGTGGGGACCTTCACAACGGAGGTAGGCCGTGGCTGGGCCGCAAGGCCTCTACGGAACTCTGGGGTGTTTTTAGGTAACTTCTGGCCTTACACTCTCACCCCTGACCCCAGTCTTCTCATCTGTAACATGGGAGTGGTGGCACTGTAACTGGAGTTCAGGCCAGAGGAGCTGCTGTGTCCCCTGAACTGTGGTCCTTGGTCTCCAGGGGCCTCTGAGGGGCCCAGCATTGCTCTGTGAGGCTGTTTCTGAGGCGAGGCAGGAGGTAGAGTGACTGCAGTTAGCTCTTCCCCCCAAAAATGAACTTGACCCTCTAGGAGTCACAGGAAGGAAAGCACTCGGTGGGAGACTGCCTGCGGCCAGGATGTCAGGGTCAGCTTTGCTCCACTTCATTATATGCCATTTTCATTATTTTATTTCTTAAACAGAAGAAGGAAGGGAGAGGATGAGCAGTTTTTGGGAAGGAAGGAAGGAAGGGAGGGAGGGAAGGAGGAAGGAAGGGAGGAAGGAAGGAAGGAAGTGGAGGAAGCATTGTTTATATATTTATTTATTTTTACTTGTTTCTCCCAGCCCTGGGTCCATGATCCTTTGACTTTATATGGTCCACGCTCCAGCAACAGGCTTAATGCCACCAGGGCATGTCCCAACACTATTTAAAAATCCTATTTCTTTAGCTATGTATTGTGTAGCCCTAGACACATTACTTAGCATCTCTGAGCCTCATTTTCTAATCTGTCGATCCGGGGCCATCACTGTCCACCTCTAAGGTTTTTTGTATTAGTGAGAATGTATATAAAGTGCCAGCATGGAGCTGGGCATGCAGTAGGTGCTTGATGAGCAGCTGCTCTTGCTGCAGTTTGTTGCTAGGGTAACTACTGACGTGTCAGAGCCAGAGACCGGAGAAGAGGGCGTCCTTGCACCCTGGTGACCACAGGAGCCGGCATCCCAGCGATGCTTAGGACTCTGGTTGAGTGAGTGATGCAGTGGGTGTGGTGTGTGCTGGTCCTGGGCCCATGGCCAACTTCAGAGTCCAATTTAGCCTTGTCATAAAGCCCCTGTAGCCAGGAGGACATAAGGAGACCCTGGCTGGAATGTCACCATGAGTGGACCGCGCCAAGGCCCCGGCAGCGTGAAGGAATGCCTGGAGGCCAGTTGTCCCCTCATACAATGCCTCCTTTGAAGCTCCAGCTGCCCTCCCACTGCGGCTCCCCCAACAGAGAGGTGGGCTCTGCAGGCTTGGGGTGGGTCTGGGGGTGAAAACGGAGAGACTGGGTGGGTCCTCGGGGCAGAGTTCAGGAGCAGCCTGGGACAAGCACTGCTCCCTGCTCCATGGCTGAGAAGAACATGTCTCTTTGGCTCCACTTATCTGAGGTCAGTTCTGCATCAAAAGACTCTGAGTCCCCTCCCTTTTGTGGAGAGACTATGGGGAAGTCTCATCCATAGCTCTGAGCCTGGAACCAGTGTCATCACTTGCCACCATGGCCGACAGCTGGGAAGTCGAGACCACAGAGCCTGTGGCGTTTGGAGCACCGGCCCTGGGAAATGGTGAGGTTCTGTCTCATCAGGCTGCCCAGCTGGAGCTCCTATGGTGACACCAGGACCTAGGCCCTCTGTGTCATTCCTTAGAGAGACAAGGGGACAATAGAGGACTTCCTTGGAAACTTGTGACTCCCTCACTCTTTAGACCAGTGGTGGGTCTGAGCCTGTGTGTGATGTGCTCCTGAGAGCTCCTGTCTCCATTCAGCATCCTTGATGAGGCTCCAAGTTTCTGCCTTAGGCTTCAGGTTTGCTTCTGGGACGCAGAGAGGGGCTTCAGAGGCCTGGCCCATCTGGTCGGAGGCTGCTTCGCTGCCAGCACCAGGGTTTGAGGAGTCTCTCGGTCAGAGCACCTTCCCTGTCTCTGCCAACCCTGTCCTGTCCAGGTGTCAGCCTGCTCAGACGTCCCCTCTCCTGGGTCCCTCAGCCCCATAGCTTCCTGCTGGGTCTGCATCTTCCCCAACACGCTGGGGGCTCCTGGAGGACAGAGCCCAGGTCTTAATAACCATCGTGTTCCTCAGGCTGCCTGACTTCCCTCGAGGAAGGAGAAGATGCCCAAGAGGATCCATTGGGCTGATTCCCTAGCTGAGCCGTGGCCTGTGGAGGCTCCCTGCCTCCTGGCTCCACTGAAGATGTCTGAATTGTACCAGGGTCACATTCAGTCACATGGTCACACACACTAATAGCCACTTACACACTAACACCCACAAACTACTTCACACACTCAGTCCTCACATGCACCCACACATAAACACACACTTCTGCTTACACATACCAGTCATGAACTGCAAAGAAGAGCTAAGCAATTCTTTCCTGTGACTGGTGAGAAATCTAAACAATTCTGAGTCTATAGGTCAAAATTCCCTTGATGGACCTCGAGGTCTGAGCTCACCCTCCCCTCCGACTCTCAGAGAAACCCCCCACCTTGTGGATCCTTGCCTTGGTCTTTGAGGCTGGTAGCTCCCAGGCTCTCAATGCTGCCTTTTCTTCCTTACCGCATGTGATTCTGCTCTCCATAACCCCTTTCCTGCCTGCACGTCCTTCCTGAGGGGCGAACTGGGTGCCAATGGGTCATGAGTTTCTGTGTCCGGAGTTCTGGTTCCTCAGCTGAGGGCCGGGGTGGCCAGACACCAGGGCTGCCATCCCTCAGGGGTGAGCCAGACTATTAAGATAAAGTCCACATTTGTACCCCTTCAGGTGATATAATTCAGTGTTTTTTTTGAACCACAGTCACAATATTGTGCATCCATCAACACTGCCTAATTCCAGAACATTCCTATCACTCCCATAAAAAATCCAAATCCATTAATTAGCCTCCACTCCTTCCCCCTGCCCCAGCCCCTGCTACCTCTAATCTGTCTTTTATTGGTGCAGATTTGCCTATTTTGGAATCTTGTATATACAAAATCATATAACATGCAGCCTTTGCAGACTGACTTCTTTTACTTAGCATATCACGGTTTTCTGACCAGCTGGCACTGTCTTTCTATGGCGGGTGGTGCTCCACTGCATGGATCACTATATGGGTCACTGTACGGGTCATTTGCTGACAGGTGTTACTACCTTTTGGTTTTTATGATAATGTGGCTGTGAACCTTCATGTAGAAGCTTTTGCGTGGACCTACGTTCTTAGTTCTTTTGGGCATAAACCCAGGTGTGTGATTACTGAGTCTTATGGCAAGTCTATGTTTGACTTTTAGGGGGACCTCCTGAACTGTTTCATAAAGCAGTTACACCATTTTACACTCTTGGGGCTTCTTGGGTGAGCTGACTCAGGGGCCTACTGCCCTGCCATCCCTCCCTGCTTTGAGGGTTAACTATCGTGGTCTGAAGGATGAGAGACATGGGAGAGGGCATGGCCCCCCCAGTTCCTCTCACTGTGTTGGCAAGAAGTTGAGTGGACTCTGACAGTGTGAGATCCTGGGGAAGGCTCAGGCCTAGGTTACAGTCTAGGCTTTTCTCATGAATTCTTTGTGTGACCTGGAATAAGTCAGGTAGCTTTTCTGGGCGCCCCCTTTGCCAGACCTGTGAGCGGTCAAGTTCCACAGTGACTCACAGTAGTGAATCCTCCACAGCCTGTTGCGCGTTGCAAGTGACTGTTGTTTGTTCTCCCCACTTCACAGACAGAGCCCTGGTGCCTTCTGCTTCCCTCGGGGGTTCTCCCTCCTCTCTCCCACGAACCTGTCTGTGGGCTGCTGCACTCACCACTGGGCTCAGGTGCCAGGGACACCGGGAGTGCCTGTGCAGTGTGACCTGTGTAGACCAACGCTAAGCACACCGTTCAGAAGGCCAGCTGCTCTTTGCTCCCTTCCCCAGAGCCAGTGGCATCACATTTCTTCCAAACCTTAAATCCCTCCTTTGCACTCTCGTGTCACCTATCTAGTGAGTGTGAATCCTTCCTGCGCCACACTCCTGGATACACTTGGGATGGCAGTGTTGGCATCCTTATAACTTCAGCCCCTAGCCCACTCTCTGAGGGACCCTCAAATAAATAGAGAAATGTATATGCTTAGACATCAATGGTACAGGTATGAGAATTTCAGGGTAGGATGGTGGAAAATTCTTCAAATGTTAAGGCGTCAAAACCTTCTGGAGACACCTCCGCCCTCGTCCTGCTTTCTTAGCTTTCACAGCATCCTTGTGCACCTCACTCCACTGCTCCAATACATGCTGCTCCGATCCTCATTCAGTCTATGGTGTAAATGACTGATACTTGCTTCTGGCACAACCTTTCTAAGTAACAGTATAGATGGTGGTGTCTCAATGCCTGGTTTTGTGATTCAGACACAACCGGGCATGCTACTTTGAACTTCAGTTTGTTCACCTGAAGGTATAATGAAGGTAATAACTTGATAGAGTTGTTGAAGAATTGAACTGAATTGGATTGGGTTGAATAATATTAAGGATCAGCAAAATAAAGTTCACAGTCTAAATGTGGTGTACACCTTTTCTTCATAAACTTTTGTTGGAGCAGAGACAATCTTATTTGTTTATGTATTGTCTGTGGCTGCTTTTTCTCTTCAACAGCCTACTTGAATAACTGAGCTAATATGTGACCCACAGAGTCTAAAGGTCCATAAAGGACTTTGGTCCTTTATGGAAAAAAGTTAGGCAGCTTCTAGATTACATAATGCAAGTTAATAAATGCTAATTAAATAAATAGTTTGCTTTTGTCTGGAAGGTCAGAGCTGGTGAAATTTTGGTTTGTCGGCAGTGATTGGGAGGGATTTGAGAGACATGGGCATGCTCCAGAGCTTCGTAAAATGCCCTGCATAGGCTCACAATCACACCACAATTATTTTCCACCCAGTGCCATGTGAGATTTTTATATCAAGCTTGCGGGACAAGGATTCTTCATCCCCATGTCACAGGAGGGAAGATGGAGGCCCAGAGAAGGGGAGGGGCTTGGCATGGGACGCACCATTAGGACCTCGTGGGAACTGGAATCCAGGTTTCCGACTCCTGCCAGTTCTCAAGTCTCTGCTACCTCTTGCTTCAAAGACTTAGCCATATCCTGTGCCAGTAAAAGGGTCATGCCCACGAGTTACCCTGTTTGGAAGGAACACTCACACGGCATTGGCTTGGAGAGGCAGGAAGAGGGGCAGATACGACGGGCAGATATGACGGGCAGGGGCGAGTTAGCAGACAGTGTCAGGGTGACGGCCTCTCACGTGGGTCTGACCTTGATTGCTTTCTGTCTTGGTTCCAGCCTTTGGCCTGGGTGACCTTCCCAATCTGCTGGACCTGGTAGGGGACCACCTGGGGGATGCAGAGAGGAAGCGGCGACACGCCCTGCCAGGCAGCTACAGCATCGAGGTGCTGCTGGCGGTGGACGACTCGGTGGTGCGTTTCCACGGCAAGGAGCACGTGCAGAACTACGTTCTCACCCTCATGAACATCGTGAGTGTCCCGACCCCCAGGGCTGGGGAGCTGGGCGGGGGCGCTACCAGTGTTGGTCCGATGGACCGTTTCTCTTGAGCCATGGGTTTTCCAGGTGGACTCAGGAGAGTCCCTGCCTGCCTTCTAGTCCAGTGGGGCAGCCGATTTGTGGTCAGCCTGGCCTGAGCTTGCTTGACCTCCCTCTCAGGCTGAGCCTGACCTCAATGTACTTACCTTGGCCGAGGGGCCCACAGGTCACCAGTACCAGCCCCTGGCACATTGGAGCCTGTGGGCAGTGGGTTGTGGGCTGAGACACATTCAGGACTGGGTCAGATCTGCTGGGGGACCTTGTCTTGGAATTGAAGGGACTTTCCTGAGACTCAACATCTGGAGAAAATGCCCAGCCCCAGAGTAAGCTGCTGGGGAAATCCCAGGCCCCCAGTGTGGGCCCGGGGTGCTCATAGAAACCAGACAGCAGTGGGCATCAAGGTCACAGGCCAGTTACAAGGCGAGCCCATATTCGAAGCGGGCGGTTGTGCTCGGCTCCTGCTGGGGGCTCTGGTGCGCAGACACAGGGCTCTTGATACACTTTTTCAGGGAAAGCTATACAAGTAGATGTTTTTAAAACTTTTTAAAGAATTTTTTTATTATGGAAAATTTAAGTCCAGATGTCTGAGTGAAACTCCTAATTTTTAAACATTAAAATAAAAAACCTCTGCGAATGTTGAACAAACATACCTCGCTTGGCCTGTGGGCTGCAGGTGGGACCCTCACGAGGAGAGCTCTAACACGTTACTGAGAACTAAGCAGCTGAAGAGCAGAAACGCGAACTTTGTGGTCATGCCAGCCCTCTGGACATTTGCAGGATAATTACTGTGTGGCATTGCCTGTGCTGTCTGGGGTCCACTGTCTGATGTCTGCAAAGAGGGCATGCAGCCAGCCCTTTATTAGCTCTGTGACCTTAGGTCAGGGGCTTGCATTCCTTAGGACTCTGTCAGTGACAAATGATGGAAAACCAGCTCCAAGTAGGTTAAGAAAAAATAGGGTGCTTTTTCAGCTCACAGGCCAACCTGTGGGAGGACAGAATGGAGTTGATAGGAAGCATGACTACTACCAGAAACTTACATGGACTTAACTTTGAGGTCCTCTTCTCTCTCTGTGATGTCTTAATTCTCTTTGACCAACTTCTCTACAAGACAGATTCTGAATAGCAGCAACATGAGGCCAACCGATATAGCCCCATAGTTCCATGTTCAGAGATAAAAGGAGTTTTCCCTTCAATTTCCAGTCAAGAATGACCTGGGGTGAATTTTGATTGGTCTAATTTTGAGTCACATGGCTGCCCTTTCGCCCATTTGCTGTAGTTGGTAGTTTCCTGAAAGAAGGAGAGGGACTGGACACAGGCAAGACCACTGGAGAAATTGTTTTGAACTGGCCAGACACTTTAATGTGTTTCTGCTACCATATTTAATCCCTGAACGCTTCCATTTTTTCACAATTGTTTCTATCTTGGTTTGTTATGAAGGTTAAGTATGTATGAAGTATGTGCCTGGCACATAGGGAATACTTATTTAATGTGTTCTGTTGTTGTTAGATCGGTGTTTTTGTCTTGTATGTGTCTTGTGTTTCTTGGCTAAGTTACTGAAAGTGAGTTCCTTGAAGGTGGAAATTTTGTCTTAGACTTTTTTGAACCCCAGCAGCACAGTGACTGATACCTGATAGTGACCGATACCTGATAGTGACCAGTCAACATGGAAGTGAAAGGTGTCCATGGGGGAAAGCATGGAGCCACCATTAGCTGAGATGGGAAAGGGGAAACTTTTTCTGTCCACAGTTAGGGGGCAGAAATTCACTCCAATTACAGGAGCTCAATGGAGCAGAGGGGATGCCAGAAAGCCTGCCCCTTTCCACCCTCTTTGTTTGGATTTGAATTCTTCTCTCACTGAAGTAGCATGTGGCTTGGCAGTCAAAGCGGAGCAGCTACCACACGGGGCTGTTTGAGAAACAGGGAGGGAAGAAGTATGACTACAGATAAGAACACACCCACCTCGAGAAGCACTGGGCAACGCACCCAGACTCTAAATTGTTGACCCCACCTAAGACCACACAGCAAAGAATTAATCCCCTTAGTAGGGGACCCTTTTGAGCCCTGGCAAAGGAGGGAAGGAGCAGGAAGACTTTTGGATGAACTTAGTTGCAGGGAGCCAGGTCCCCGTCCGAAGCCAGTGCTAAAGACCCCAGGAGAGTGAGCTAGACTCTATTTGCAGCCCACAGCCCTCTGTCTGCCAAAAGGAGAATTTCCAGAAAAAGGTACAATCATGATTCTCATACAGAAAAAAGTGAATACGTGTTAAAGATGTTACTCTACGCATTAATCAATGAGGAAACCAGGCGGATGTCATAACCCATTCAAAAGAGAATCCAAAGAACAGAAATACCTAGCAGGATTTTTGAAATGAATGTGCAAAAAGAGACAAAATTGGCTTTTTCACAGGCTCAAAGGAAGACAGAATGTGCATGCCTATGGACAAAACGTGCGCTCCTTCTCAGTTACCTACAGCGCTCTCAGCTGAATAGTAGCTTCAGTGGTATCCTAAGGCCAAAAGCGCATAGTGGAAAATGCATAGCACACATTTTGTTCTCTGAGTTTGAGGACTGGACTGGGTCCCAGGTGGAGACCCCTTTCCACAGATGACAGCGAGTCTGGCGGCTCGTAGTACTTACGGCTGCCTCCTCAGCCTGGAGCTAGAGGGCCACCCTGGATTCTGACTGTGATGTGGTCTAAGCAACTTAGTGGCGGGACCTCCTCACCTCCTCTCCCCCAGAGCTGCCTGCCTCTCACCTTCTGGGTTCTGGCTGGGGGATGGGTGTCACAAGAACACTGAGGGTCCAGGTTGAAGGTAGATAAGCGTCTCTCGGGTCGTGCACGACTCTTTAATTCTCTTTGGACTGTTCCAGAGAAGCCTTGTCATCCGAGTGCCTCCATGGAGAATTCTGTTGCTCAGTTTCTTCTTAACTGTCTCCTAGTTAGGCTAAAGTGTGAGCAGGTCAGCAGGTTCTAGAAGGGTGCAACAGACTTCTTGGAGTCCCACCTCCCAGTTGACCTCACCCACAGTCTTGACTGTTACGCATTCATTTTTCAGGGACCTCCATGGTGTGTTAGACAGTTTAAGCCAGAAAGGAGTCTACTGAAGGAAGCTGCCACAAAATTGGTGCAAGACTGCAGGCTAGGGCACCTCTGGGGGCAACCGGATTAGGGCCTCAGACCCATTAGGACACCTCCACTCCTCTCTCCTTCCTCCCTGCTTGTCTATGCCTGACATCAGAAACTGACAGGACCCAAACTTTGTCACCATGGCAGGAAATGGGGCCACTGGCAGCCCCAGATTCACACATTTCAGTTGCTAGGACCCAAAGACAAAGAGATTCTTCCTGTCTTCTGAGGGACAATTGACTTAGTGTGAGTCATGTAGCCATCTGGACTTTCACCCCGACTGGAGGGTTGGTTTGGACCTCCTGGGGAGAACCCCCCATGGTGTGCAGGCAAGTTAGGGCTCTTCCTAGAAAGCAGGCTGTGAAGTATGCAGGCTGAGCTTCCCAGGCAGCTGTGAGGCCTCAGAGGGAGTGGAAAACATTTTCCCTGCCCTAGGAGAACTTAAGCTGCTGTGTCCACAGATGATTGTAAATGACATCATTAGAATCTTTTTTGAATAACTGCTGGGAATCAGACTCTTTATATACATGATTCCATTTATTTAAATCTCCCAATAATCCTGACATGTCTGAGTATTCCAACATGCTTACAGAAACTGGGTGCAATACACTTACTGTAACTTGCTGGTCTCCCATCCTGTTAGCCATGGGGCTGGGAGCATCCACTTCAGTTCTCTCCTCTTCTTGTGGCCTCTGTGTGGAGTTCTGTAGCCTCATACCACCTGGTACTAAGTGGTTCATGACTCAAGTGTCAAGGAGGAAAACAACTCCTCTATCCTGTTATGTTATTCCTGAGGACATGCAATTTAAACTGACAAAAGACAAGTTAGCAAGAGAAATGAATTTATGTGTGCAATTCATATACAGGCAGGATTGCTCTGTGAGGAGCAGTCAAAGGGGCGATCAGAATTTGGCTTTTATATGACTAATTTAGTAGGGGAAAGAGAAAACATTTCCTTGGGATGGACAAATAGGTTTCTGTAGGACAGACTGGGTTTTTTTTTAGAATAAACTAAGATACACAAATTTGTGATGATGTTTGTTATGCAAGTGCAAATACTTATCTTTTTTTTTTTTTTTTTTTTTTTTTTATGATCATGAAATTCTCTGGGAGTAGGGATTTATGTAGTCTCCTTTCTCAGAAGTGGCTGCTTTGTCAGATATGGAAAACTCCAAAAAGACTTTAATCCGCATCTGTTGAATCTTACATATCGTCAACTTAAAATAATCTTCATACTAACTGCAGTTCTGGTGGGTTCCCAGAAGTAAACACAGGAAATGAGTGGTGTGCGCACGAGCACGTGTGTGTGTGTGTGTGTGTGTGTTCTAGAGAGGCCATGACGCTGTGCCAGTCCCTGAGGTCCCTGCTTGGGATGGGTTCTGGGCCATGGTGTACCCTTGACAGTGTCACAGAAGACCCCCTGGCTGGTCTGGTTAGTATGAGCCCCTCTTGAGAGGGTTCTGAGAAGGTCAACTCAAGCGACCTGTGGGGTGAAGGGGCTGCTCTGTGGGGCCATGGCAAAAGGTGAAACCCACCTCCGAGGTGTAGGATTGAAGGCAGCAAGGAAGATGATGCGGAGGGTGAACAGGAAGTTGTTCCCCAAGCACAACAATTCTGGGAATGATTTGGAAACTGGAAGAGGCCTTTCAGTGACTCATACAAGGGGTTATTTCTTGCTGTAATGCAAAGTGTACTTTTGAAACCTGCTGTTTCAGAGGCTTCCCCAGACCGAAATGTGGTTAGTTCAGAAGAGCCTAGTTAAATCCCCAGATTCAGATCATAAGAGACCGTGCAGAAGGTGGCGGGAGGTTCTGAGTTCTTAAGGTTCAGGATGCCAAGGCCAATTGGCCCAGGTCTCCTTCCCAGGGTCCCTCTTCATGTCCCTTTGGAGGAGGGTAACCCACGGCCTGTTCCAGCTCTCTTGGCCAAATGAACACATTCTGAATTCCGACCCTTGACCTTTAAACCTTGACTTAGAGCTTGCACCAGGGAGCTCCTCTGCATCTTCCTCACCAAAGACCTTGCCACGAGGGCCTGCCTTGGGATGGCTTGGCTATTTCCATATCCTTCCTTTTCCATGCAAACTGCCAGGAAGTTGGTAAGAGGAGAGGAAATGTCTTTCTAGAGGTTCTAGAAGGCTGTTCGAGAATGATTCTTCTTGCTGCTGCCCCGCCCTTGCGGATGTGGGAACAGAAAGGGGCTGGGGAGGCTTGAGGGGTGCAGCTGAGTCAGAGCTGCCCATGGGGGCCCGTTCCTCGGGGGGAAAGAGGCCCCCTGAGAGGGGCCATGGCCTAAGGAGCATCACAAGATGCTGCTGTGACGAGGGCTGGAGTGTGGGGGGGCGGGTCAGCGGGCCATGGGGAGTCCTGCCTGCCCAGGGTGCAGAGGACGGACAGCCTGGGTTCTGGCCCTGGGGGATGAATGGAAAGCAGCCACAACTGCTCCCTCCTGTGGGAACAGCGGCTCATCCTGTTCATTGTGTGGGGACTTCCATTGGGCTGGGATGCGTACAGCACTCATTCCCTTAGGGATTTCATGCAGTTGGTCAAGAGGATGTCCCCTTGCCTGCCTGCCTGTGACCACTTCTGATCCTGAGTTTGGGGGCCAAGGCTGGCCTGGTGGGACAGAGAGAGATGAGGTTCCCAGGACGGATGATTCCATTGTGCTCTCCCAGGGAGGATGGACAGACACCTTAGTGAGGAGGATCTGATCGGGCCGTGGGCACTGCTGCTGTCAAGACTATGCTGCCTCTCATTTTCCTTTTGTGTGAACCTGGCGCTGTACTAAGAATATTCACACAGCACCAGACGACAGGCAGGGACTTCCTCCTCATTCCTCCCTCACATGCTGGTGGAGTCTGAACCTGTCTTTCTTGGTGACTCAGTTTACCCATGTGTGCCATGTTATTTTCCTTAAGGCTTCTTCAAATCTCAGGACTAGGCAACCATTTGAGAGCTTTGACACATGCGGGGGTCGTGTGTTCAGCAGTCTATGAGCACCTGGTGTGTGCCTAGTATGACAGACCCCTGTTGTAGAAGTTTTGATCTGGCTGCACATCTCATGAAATAATTCAGGAACCATTGAAGGTAGCGCAGAAGTTGCTGAGAGGGGCTGCGGCTCTGAGAAGCAAAGAAACCTATACTGGGAAAGACCTGACCTGGGAGAGAGAGGAAAGCTTTCCAGTGGGGGTGGGAGCGAGCCAGCCTTTGTGGAGGGGGGCATTTGGCACGGGCGGGGAGCAGGCAGGCTGGGCGTGGTGGTGGCAGCAGGGTTGTGGAGGCAGGAAAGCGAGGCAGCCCCGTGTGCAGGGGAGGTGGCAAAGGCCTGCAGAGGCCACACAGGAGTTCAGCTCTGGCAGGGTGGTCCGTCAAGCAGTAGCATGGGCTCTTGCACCAAGAAATATGTGAAGGACAGAACCTGATGGTGGCACCACGGTGTCTTTGGAGAAGGCGAGGATGGGCTCCAGAGACCAACTGAAGCTGCGATGGGTCGGCAGAAGACCTGGATGTAGAGGCTCTGTGAGCTACCGCAGATATCGTGGAGAGCATGTCACCCCAGCGCCTACTGCAGGCCCGTCGCAGGCTGAGCGTTCACAGATGGGCCCCGGGGACCCTCCCACCTTCTGTGGGTGGCGTTCCTCTCACCTCTGTGGCTCAGAGATGCAAAGTGACTTGCTCCATAGCTACACAGCTAGTAAGTGGTGGAGTCGGGATTTAAACCCACCTTCTTCTGACTCCAATGTGGTGCTTTTCCTTCACTGCTGTGTCCTGGATCCTGGGGCAAGCAGCTGTGGGGAGAAGGGAGAAGGCTGGTCCCTGGGCTGCCCGTCTATAGAAAGCGCCTTCTCCTGAGACGGGCGCCCTGCAGCTTCCCCTGGGGCATGTTCCTGCTCTTGGCTTCTGGCCATCAGCGGTCCTCCTTACCTGGGGCGATGCACCGACTCTGGGGGGCGAGGCTCTCCTTGGATGGGGGTTACAAGGACCTGCCTAGGAGCTGGGGCTAGAGCAGAAGGTGGGTAAAACAGAGAAAGAGGCCTTTTGCTGTCTTCACCAACCCCGCCTGGCAGCCCGCCCCTGTGGGTGGCAGGCTCCCAGCCTACCTTGTTCCCCGCTCCGCCCCCCAAGACACTACACGATGTTGGGTGTGCTTGTCAGGGAGAGACACTTGGTACCTCTGGGGTGGTCCTATCAGCTCTGACCTTCCTGGGGTCCCCTCTCTGAGCACTGAGGCCCCTCAGATGCCTGCTTTGAACAGTTGGAGTGACCCAGGAGGTTGGGGTGAGGGTTCCTCTCAGAACAGGACATTGATGGCTTCAGCCCTCAGACAGTGGCGTGCTGTTGGCCCGCAACATGTGCCAGATATTCTCATAACGACTGATTTGCAGCTCCACAAAGACTGTGTCCTTTCCCCAGAGGTGCTGGGGGGCCTCTTCCTCTGGCGGCATGTCAGCCTTCCCAGCAGCTCACTCTCTGCTCTTGGAAGACGCATATCCTCCTCCTCCCCTCTCTTTCTGATCTTTTCTGTCTCCCCCCGAGAGACTTTCCCCTTCTTGGAGGGCACTCAGAGACTCCCCCCACCCCAAATAAAAAGCCAGGAGTCACTCAATTTAAGGCAGTAGTTCTTCTCTGGGGCAGACTTGCACCCCAGGGAACATTCGGCAGGATCGGAGGGTTTTCTTTGATTATCACAACTGGAAGGAGGGAGCTACTGGCATCCAGCAGGAGGCAGCAGCTTAACACTCCAAAGAGGATAGCCCCCACAACCAAGACTCATCAACATCAAATGTCCCCTATGGTGGGGTCGAGAGCCCCCGCCCAAAGCCTGAACTGTACTTGCTACATGCAGGTATTTCTGCTATAGATGGAGCACATACTGGGTACCAGGTCCTGTTCCAAATGCCCGACCCTTGCCTCACTTTCTGTCCTGGGCCCCCTAAGGTGTTTTCTGCACACTCAGATGAGGAGAGTTGGGCTCAGAGGGATGAAGTCATGTAGTGGAGCTTGGAAATTTCCAGACCTCCGCACTCTCTACACACAGGCAGGCTGGCTGTGACATAAAGACTGCTGCGTTTTGGAACTGGTCTTGGGGGATAAATGCTCAGCATTGTGGTCTCGTGAAAGGGACTCTGTTGGGCTGGCAGGTCTGTCCCTGGGCACTCTGGAACCACCCTGCACAAACAGCCTGGGTGTGAGGTGGCCCAGTGGTGGATCCCAGGAGAACAGTTCAGGCCAGCCTGCAAGCTCCAGGGAGCCTGGAGATGACCATACCTTGAAGGGTTGTGTTGGTTAGAAGGTGACTCAAAGTGCTTGCCTGTCGACCACACCAGCCCTTTGAAGTACAAGACCCTGTTGGTGAACTTGTGGGAGGGATGGAGCAGCAGAGTCTTCCCCACTGGAGAAGTGAACCTTAAGATCCCAGTCCCTACCCGCCCCGACACCCCCAGGCGGTTCCTGTCTCTTAGTAAGACCGTAAATCATTCCTGGGCAAGGGAGCTCTCCATCTCCCCACTCTAGTGAGGGGGTATATTTCCTAAAGGAAGGATGAGGGAGTTAGGATAGAAGAGCACACCAGTGGTGAAGGAGGCAGGGCCCACGTTCAGGGCTGCCCTGAAAACCTGGGCCCAGGACTCAGTTCCTCTCCGCGTCCTGCTGCCGCCACAGTTGCTGACCCAGGCTTACGGACCTGGGCGACAAGCTGCCTGAGGCCCGCCTTTCTCCTTTGAGCTGTGAACTCTCCTCACCTTCTTGCCCACATCAGACGAAGCGTACCCAGCCAACCTGCCGCAGAAGCTTATTTTGGAGAGCAGCCATATGTGGGGGTTAAGAGCTCCTGAGATCTCAGTTCAAATCCTGGCCCTCTCACCTTCCAGCTAGGTGGCCTCAGACAAGTTACTTCACCTCTCTGAACCTCAGATTCCTCACCTAGGAAATGGGACTAATCCCTCTTCCCGTCAAGCTCTCAGCACAATGTGGCTCATAGTAGGTGTTCAGTGACTAGGTGCTCACTCCTCCAACCTCAAGGCTCCTTAGCCATCCTCTCCCATCTGCTGTTCAGTCTCCCCTTGATCAGAGAGAGCCCTGACCTTTTCTTATTTTTCTGGTACACACCCATGGCTATCCCAGGCCAGTGTGATGCTGACTCCTAACCCAGGTGGGGAGGGTCTTGGCAGATGACCTTGAGCTTGGCCGAGGGATGGAAGCAAGGAGACCCGACACAGTGTTCTTTTCTGTGCTGTGGGTGTGTCTTCTGCTGTCACACTGTGCTCAACACGGGAAGAATTCTTGACTCCCCAGAGCTGGCAAGTTGTCCTCCCCTTGGCATTGGGAGGCAGCAGTGGAGGGCAGAGGCTGACAGAGCCGGGCTGGAGCTGTCTGTACAAGTGTTCGGCTGCTGGGGTCCTGAGCCTTCTGGGCAGCTGCACCTCCTCCCTGTGCCTCCAGCAACAGCTTGAGGCTGTAGGTGGCACCCATGTGCCAGGTAGCCTCTGAGTTCCTGTCCAGCTACCCCCTTGCCCAGTGCAGAGCCTCAGGAAAACCCCAGTGAAATCAAAGGCCTGAGGTCCCAACTCAAGGACCAGGATGAACGGGGTGTCTGCAGTTGAGTGTGCCAGGGCTCAACCCACGGACCGGACCAAGGAACTTGGCATGGTAGGGCCAATCTCATCTTTTTTTTTTTCTTTTAAATGAGGGAACAGGGAGTAAAAGAGAACATCTTTATTTTTATTATCTATGTTTAGTATAAGAAAAGAGCAGACTTTCATTGCTGAGTCCTGTCCCTGTCACAGCCCCAAAGCTATTCGTCCATTCTGGTAAGGAGGCTAACTTTGGGGGATTGTTTTCCATCTTTGTTTTCTGCAGATCCCTTGAGTGGGATTCCGATGTTTTCTTCATCTTGGTGCTCTGCTGATGTGGTTCAGTGTCTCCCTTATGACTGTTGAAAACCTACTCCCAACTTGCCAGGCTTCTCTTTGACTGATGTGAACTTGGAGACATCATCATCTGCCCCCAGGAACAGAGCAGATGGGCTCCATGAAGCTTGAGGTCGATGGAGGAGGGGGACAGGAAGGCTGAATGGGGCTCTTGGCACAGAGAACTTCTAA
Source organism: Solenodon paradoxus (assembly GCA_004363575.1). Taxonomy (NCBI): domain Eukaryota; kingdom Metazoa; phylum Chordata; class Mammalia; order Eulipotyphla; family Solenodontidae; genus Solenodon; species Solenodon paradoxus. The sequence continues at coordinate 190,564 of RJWH01000701.1, forward strand.
TGGAACTTCCATGAGTGCCCAGGGGGCTGGAGGTGTGTTAATGCCGGCTGGCAAGAGATTCCCCAGCAGATGGCAGCGTTTTGTCTCAGTCACCTGGTTTGCCAATGACTGGAATTCTCTCATGACTCCACACGTCTCTTGCCTTCTTCTCCCTTCACCAAACTTCTGCCCGTGTCTTCCAAGGGTATATGACCTCAGTCCAGGGATCATTTACATGCCTCCAGGGGTCCTTCCTACTTCTCCTGCCCACGTGCACAGCCTCTTCCTTTGTCTCGCCCCCTACGGAATGGCCTTGGGGTCTGTGGCCAGAACTCGGTCCACCAGGCACCTGAAGCTTGTGTTTCCACATGATTTCAGGGTGCTGTGTGGTCTGTCATATGGCGCAGCCCTTTCCACTTGCTAGTGTTTGCATTTAGGTCAGTGACCTGTGAGCAGGAGAGGTGTCAGAAGACCCCATTCAGCCCCAGCAATATTGGACACTACTATCTAATCCTACCTCCTATTCAGAGAGGCAATCCCCAGGAGGACCTGGGGTTGTGAAAGGACCTGTCGCCGGTGTCTTGGGCTGGAGATGGCAGCGACTGGAGCAGAGGTCACTGGAGGCTTTGATGGGTGGTCTTGGCCTGAGCGTTTGTTGACAGAGCTGAGTAACATGGTCGGACTCTGGCAGCAATCTATCCCACTTTGGAGAGCAATGAGGATGGAAGGCCACCACCCTGGGACACTTCCAGATGTCTACCCTGTGCCCCAGTAACCTCTCTCTTCTGCCCTGGGGTGACTTGTGGGCCCACACATCATGCTTGGGACACAGAGGTGGTGTTTTGGCCATGAGCGCATCTTTGGTCTTCATATCAGGGGCACATCAGGGAGGTCTGAGACACTGACTCCACCCCTGTGTAGAAGGAAAGCCATGTTCTGGTGTTGGAGGGGTTAAGATTGGGCTAAGAGTCTTTCTATTACAGATTGATGGTCATTTCAGCAGATCAACAAAGAATCCTTAAGCTGGGATTCTGGTGGCTAATTGGACCCCCTTCGACCCCACCCCACAGTTCTCCTTGGATAAGTTGGGGTATGCAGTTGAAGATGGACATCATTTCTTTATGCACTTGAGCACTTTGCTCTTCCTGGGGAGGGGAGAGGGGAGGAGGGAGGGGGAAGGAAGCCTTTTGGAATTTCTGTCATTCCCTAGGGTAGGCTGTGGAGCCTGCTGTCCTTCTGCAAGTTGGATTCAGACACAGGCACCAGCCAGGGCCTGGCAGGAGTCTGTGGCTGATTGCTGTAAAGGCCATGTCCTCCATTTGTGTGCTTTGCTTGTGAGTGGGGCCGCTGCCCATTCTGGGCACTGAGCTCTGGGCTGAGAGTGTGGCCTCGGGCCCTGGGGCACATGCAACTTCTGTGGCTGTAACTTCGAGCCCGCAGCTAGCTCTGTCCTTGACCACCTGGAGAGTGGCAGGCTGGCACAGGAGCAGACCCCCCAGTGCCCACCCCAATATCCCCACCCTATGTTGCTCTCACTTGTAGGGTTAGCTACTCTCCGTTTTCTGGACAGCAGTCCTTTTGTGAGTGGCAGTTTGGTTACTTTTCTCATGAGCTGAAGGACACAGAGACAGAAGTGATGAGAACAGGACCATGCATACAGCTCCATTCCAGCCCCTGGGCTGCCTTGCAGGCAGGAGTCAGACTGGTTCCACTTACAGCTCCATCACTGACAACCCAAGAGCTCTCTGTCTGTGTGTCTTGCTTATCACTCCCAGACGTTGAATTGGCTGGAGATGTCCACATCCCAGCGCTATGACACCATTATGATCCCTATGCTTCAGAAACAGAGGTTCTAAGGAGTCATCTGATGTGCCCCCAAGTCATTCAGCTCATAGAGGGTGGAGCTGGGATTTGAATACAGGACTCTGGCTTCCAGTAGCTGCCTTGCTTTGTGCTGACACTGACTCGCTGAGCACGTCATTTCTTCTCTTGGACCAGTTACTTCTCTCTGGGGTTATGTCCAGCTAGGAGACAATCATGGCCCAATGGGCGGACGTTAGAGGTGGTGCTTTTATGTACATGGAATATTTCCAGAAACAAACAAACACGATGGCCACAGTTTTATAAAGTGAGACACACAGACTCACATAGGGCAGAAAGCATGTAATGTTGGCTGTTATTTATCTGACTAATAGTAGCACAGTGCTTTAATTTCGTATTTCACTCTTTTTGTACTTTGCAAAGCTTTTATAGTAAAATGTTTTGCATTCAAAAAAAAAAAAGCAAGTTATTTTAAACAAAAAAGCTGGCATTGTCTCGCCTGACAACTCAGGAGATGGACATCCTCAGGAGAGGGTGAGCTCCCTGACTGGGTGGACATGCAGAGGCTGGTTCCATCTGTTGTGGACACCGTGCCACGGCTTCCTGCAGCAGGGGAGTGGACGGGCTGATTCTTGGATAAACTGTGCAAGGCGCAGCCCCACGGGCCCTGGGCTATGGAGAAGGAATTTTCCAGAGCAGTGCTCCTCACAGTCTATCAAGAATCTCTAGGGATCTTCACATGCAGACTCTGAGGCCCTGCCAAATCACCAACCCCCAGGTTTGGCCGTGGAGGTGTCTTAGGGTACTCCCGGGACAACAGATAAATGCAGTGGCGATTGGAAAGGTACATAGAGGTATGAGGGTGAGTGGCCTGGGCAGGGAGACATTGCTGGAAGAGCTCTTCAGAGCTGTGGAAAGATGAGAATCTTGGTCAGAGTGACTGAATTTGAGAGCAGGCCCCTGTGCTGTGGCTTTATGGAGAGAACTCAGGATTGAATTAGGTGGACCGGGATTCAACACTCGCTCTGCAGCTTGGTAGCTACATGACTTCAGGCAGCTCATTTGAGCTCTCTGTGCCTCAGTTTCTGCAGCTCTAAAGCAGGGATAAAAATGTCTTCCTGGGTGAGCCCTGGTGGAGTAGTGGTTAGGGCCACTGCCTCTGGCCAAGCGCAGCCCACATACATCCCAAGGATCTGGGTTCGTGTCCTGGGGGCCAGGGGGAATAGCCCAGAAGAACAACTAATTAAAATAAGTAAAAAATGCATCCTCCTTGCCATCCTTCCTACCTGTCTACCTGCCTTCATTCCTGCCTGCACTTTCCTTTGAAAAATCCCACAAAAACAAAAAGAATGCCCTCGGACAAGTCCACGGTGCGGATGGGATAGGATAACATGTCGGGATCTAGCCAGACCCCGGTACTTCCTAGGCCTTTAATGAACGTTAGCGTCCCCTCAAGCTCACACTCTTCTCCCCCTGCAGGTGAATGAGATCTACCATGATGAGTCGCTGGGAGCCCACATAAACATCGCCCTCGTCCGTTTGATCATGGTTGGCTACCGACAGGTAAACTTGTCAGCAGGCAGTTTGGAGGGAGAAGCGGTGTGCGGTTGGGGTGAGGGCAGCATCTAGGAACATTTTGTCTTGGGAATCAGATCCCAACACCGTTAGAACTTGAGGTGTCAGTGGCAGATGGACGGGGGTCTGTAAGCAGGATTTAGGGAGTCCTTCCAATCTGCTAACCCAATTATCCTATGCCTGTCAGCTGGTGTAGAAGAATCTTTGGGGCAAGTGGGGCTTAGAGGGGCCGTGACCGAGATATGGTGGTGCTTCGGTGGGCCCTGGGTCCCTGGGCTCTGCATCTTAGACCAGAAGTCCCCCCGACCCAACGTGGGCAGCAGGCGGACTTTCCTCTGGGGACTAAGGGACTGTTGTGAAGATTCAATAAGACACTGAACACACGTGTAGAGGAAATGCTCAGAGCTATACCTGCCTTGCAGGTTCATTGAGGGATCAGAGAGAAGTGTGTGTCGAGTGCCCAGCACAGACGTGCATGGGACCCTTCCCTAAAGCGGGAGGCTGTGTGCCCAGAGCAGCCGGACTCGGGCAGCTGGCAACCTGGGCACCAGCACAGCTGCCCGCGGGCCCCGGTGTTCTCTGCTCTGGGAGGGGAGCCCCAGCGCCCGCCGTGTTCTGGGCGCCACCCACAGCTCCGCTGTCGCTGCTCCCGGCCCGCAGTCCCTGAGCCTGATCGAGCGTGGGAACCCCTCTCGCAGCCTGGAGCAGGTGTGTCGCTGGGCACACGCTCAGCGGCACCAGGACCCCGGCCACGCAGAGCACCATGACCACGTTGTCTTCCTCACCCGACAGAACTTTGGGCCCTCAGGTACGTACAGGATGGTATTTGCGGTCGCCAGGTATGCGCAGCTGCAGGCAGAGGGTGAGGCTGGGGGCTGGGCCCTCTCTGGGGCCACCTGTGAGAGGGTGGAGGGGCCAAGTTCCCTGTCAGCAAAGAGATCCACGGGGCTTTGGGGACAAGACCTGATTGGACGGGTGGGTGGTGAGCTTTGGAATGGTTCCTTGGGGACCAGAAGTCGACCCCACTCTGGTGCCTGCTGTCTTGATGGAGTCTAATAGTGGCCAGGCCCTGGGCTTCTGCTGCATGCAGGGCCCTCAGTGGTCTTCTGCCCACACTGTCCCCACCTACCCTCATCGCAGGCTGCGGGGCAGCTGGTGCGGGGCTCTGTGGCCTTTGAAAGGGTGTCTGTGCTCTAGCCCCAACGTAAACCTCTCTAGCTCGGGAGTCTGGACTTACTTCGTCTCCCTGGATTCTCCCAGCTGCGGAATGGGGAAGATGATCGTGTTTGCCTTCCGCCATTCCAGGGCTGCTGGGAGGGACAAGGGATGCATGAAATGTCTGTTAGACTCTGAAAATGTGAAGCTTCGATCACCCCCAGGTTTCCATATGGGGAAACTGAGGCGCGGAGTGGTGAAAAGGCTTGCCCACGTCCCACGGCAGGGAGGAGACAGATCTGAAACGCAGACTGGATCTCCAGATTGAAGGCTTTCTAGGTTTTCCAGTTTGATGCTAGAAGTAAGTCACCCAGCCATGCCTCTACCCACCGGACTCCCTGGTGAATCCCTGAGGCTCTAAAGGTGGACTTGGTGCACATACGAATGCACGTGTGTGTGTGTGTGCACGAGTCACACAGATACACAGGAAGACACACAGGTATACGCACATATACACACCAGACACACGTGTATGTGTAAATGTGCTCACACAGACACGTGTGCATACAGACTCACAGACACTGAATACACGTACATAGATACGTGTGTGCACACACGCATGCATGCAGGCCACATGTACTCATGACATGTGAATGTACATGTGCACCGCACTCCACATGTGCATGCATGCGTGTGCTCCGTGCAGTGCAGAGCGACTCTCAGGCCTCCAGGGCAGCTGAGACCGCAGAAATCTTCCCACGGTAGACTCTCACGTCCCTCCCAATCCATCGCGGATAAAAGAGTGTTTCAGCAATTCCGAAGGGCTGCTGGCCCACCAGGGAGCCTGCTCTACAACCTCCTCCTCCTCAGAGGTCCTCTCGGAGGTCTGCCCTTGGAGCCCATGCCTGCTCCCCGGGTCCATCTTGAAATCTGAGCCCTTTAAACAGAGGCCTCCCGCATAGAAGCCGCTTGGTAATGTTGCCCAGGGCTGCTGTCATGTGACAACCCCCTGCCCTACTCACAGCTCCCTGAGGCCTGCTCCCATCTCTGCAGCTTCGCCTGTGTCCTCCTACCCATGTGTCCTCTCCCTGCCTCCTGAGAGAGGTCTCACCTGTCCCTTAAGGCCCAGCTCTGTGGCCCCCAGAAGGCACTCCCAGGCCTGCTCATCCACTTCACTTGAATCCACTCTCTTTCCAGATCACCGCTGCATACCTCCTTGTGCTCCTTGAATTGGGCCCTGCAGGCCCATCCCTGACTACCTCCCGAACCCTAGTCTCCCCACTAAGCCATCTCCCCAAGTGTGTGGGCCATGGCAGGTGGGGTGGGTTCCTGGATCTGATTCCTCTGTTCGCCGCATGGCATCTAACTCACCACCATCCCCTACTCACCACGTAGAAAACCTCTGGAGCCTGTCTGTTGACCACACTGCTGACTGACTGGAGAAGGCAGCAGGGAAGCCCACTGTGTGTAGACTCAGCACCTCTCTAGAAACCCGCTGCCATGTTTAGAGGAAGGGCTGACAGGCACAAGGAAGCTGCAGGTAGATAAGGAAGCCATAAAGCTTGAGATGTGGGAGCAACTTGGCCAAGGTTGCTGCCAAGGGTGGGGCTTTGAGAGGCACCTTCCTCCAGGGACCCTCCGGCAGTGACCAGGTCAGGATGTTCCTGTGGCAGCTGACTGGGTACAGACCTCACTGTGTCCTGCCTGTGACCTCTCTCTCTGTCCTCTCCCCCTCCCCCCTGTCAGGGTATGCACCTGTCACTGGCATGTGCCATCCTCTGAGAAGCTGTGCTCTCAACCACGAAGACGGCTTCTCCTCAGCCTTCGTGGTGGCCCACGAGACCGGCCATGTGTAAGTGGCACTGAGCGCGGGACGGGGAGCTTTGCCGTGAGCTCTGAGGCATTCTGTGGGTGTGGGAAGTCCCGTGTCCCAGGAGATGCCCAAGGAGCCATCTGCGGAGCAAGGCCCTATTCTGAGGGATGGGAGCCCAGACGCTTGGCCAGCAATGCTGGACCTGCCTTAGGGCCAGCTTCCAAACCCAGGGCCGTGGGGGGCCAGATGTGGCCTTGCTTTTGGGCAGGTCAGTGGCCATGTCTAATCGTGGACAGTGGTCTGCTTTCCTGGTGGTCTCTCTCCCTCAATCCTGTCCATACTTGGAGGCCCTCTTGAGACCCCTTCCAGCCCACTGGAACCCTGACCTGACCCCATCATAAACAGACACAGGGTGCTCTGGCTACTGACCAGGCTGGTGACTGACTTGATGACCCACCGGCTGGGTGGAGCATATTCATTCATTTGGCCAACATTTCTTAAGCACCTGCCATGTGCCAGGCCATGTTCTAGGAAAGGGGCTACAGTGCCGCACAGGGCAGAGAAGCCTTTTAGAAGCTACGTGCTGGGAGAAAGCAAAGAAGCTGTTATCCAAGGTCAGATGGCAATGAACACATGCCAGGGTCATGCCTCCTGGTTCTGTCTGTCCACACGGGGAAAGCGAAGGATGACAGACCCTGGCCCACACGCATAGTGAGGGCTGTTTCCTGCAGTTCGAATGGGATGGGAAGGAGAGGAGTGGACAGGCCTCCTATGCCCATCTCACCTTCTGCCCTGTCAGCACAGGAGGCCCTGTGGATTTCATCCCAGCCCTGCCCCGCACTGGACAGGGGCCCCTCTTCTCTGGGGCCTCAGTTTCCTCCTATGTACAAAACGGAGGCTGACACCAGGAATCCTCTGGGGTCCCTTCCTGCCCTGGAAGCCGATGGTTCCACGTATTCTGGAGCCAGGAGTTCATCTTCCCATAATTGGGAGCAGAGGATGTCCACTCTTCTCTGAGCAGAAACCCTTCCCCCTGGAGAGACAAGGTCAAATTAGAGGCCCACGTATCTGTCTAGTGGTCAAGACTAGGGGCAGCCACCTGGGAGTATTTGTAATAATTCAAAAGTTTTGGGTTTTGGCATTAAATAAAGAGTTTAAGCCAGCATAATGGTAGGTACCTATCATGTACAAAGCTCTATGCTAAGTATCACGGGCTCTTGGAGAACCTTGAGAGCCTGGTACAATAGATGTGGTTGAACTGAACTGAATGGACCCCTGACTTTGCACTCAAAGTGGGAGGGCAGCACCTGGTGTGCTGGTTGTTAAGGATGATACAGATGGCTCCTGCTGTGGGACGTCAGCCTGAGAAGTGGGTGGCCAGGGAGGGTGTCCTGGGACAGGAGTGGGGCCTGAGCAGCCTTGGGAGATGTTGGGTGTGTGTGGTTTAAGGAGGGGCAGACGTTTGGGAGTAGACAGCAGCAGGAGCAAAGGCTTCGGGGGGTGTGGGGGGGGAATGAGTCCTGCCCCCTGGGAGGGCAGGCTTCCTGTTAACAGCCTCACAGCGGAAGGGTGGCCCTCCCTACAGCATGGCAGGGACACAGGCTAGGACTGTCGTCTGCAGCCTGGTCGGGACAGGCTCTGCCATCGCTGGCCTGCTTGCATGTCTTTCCAGGCGTCGGTTCCCAGGCTGTGACTCAGGGCTCCTCTCTGTCCTCCCCGCCCACTCCAGGCTTGGCATGGAGCATGACGGTCAGGGGAACGGCTGCGCAGATGAGACCAGCTTGGGCAGCGTCATGGCGCCCCTGGTGCAGGCTGCCTTCCACCGCTTCCACTGGTCCCGCTGCAGCAAGCTGGAGCTCAGCCGGTACCTCCCGTAGGTCACCTCTACCTTTGGGCTGGGATTGGGGAGCTTGCCTGCCTTCCAGGCAGAGGTCATGTAGCTGCTATCTCCCCTCCTAACACAATTCCCCACCGCCACCCCCACCCCCAACTCAATTTTCCAAGTTGCTGATCAATTCCTGAGTGTCTAGTGATGTTGAAGCCCAGGGTGTGTTACACTCTGGGGCTCACGACCCGAGAATGGGGCAGAGTGGATTCGGGGGGCAGGTACAGGCAGAGATGCTGTCATTGACTTCAGGTGGCAGCTGGCTAGAGCTCAGTCTTGTGTGCTAGGTTGACTTTTCTTCCTCCCTCAGTGCAGTAAACCCTCAAATTGCCCATGAATCATCCCTTAATCTTGGCCATACCTGTCTCTAATGTGGGTAAAACTGTCTCTGTAACCCAGTTATGAGCTGAGCGCCTAACCCCAGTCCCTGGGCCCCAGATAGATGTGGGAGTGAGGTCTGCACAGAGGAGCCCGTTCTCCCTGCATTCTGCAGCGGGTGCAGGGTGCTGCAGGCCTTTCTCGTCCATTAAATCCCCACGTGCTAGGAAGGGAGAGCGGGGGGCCTCCTGCCTTCGCCTGGCTCACCTCCCTGTCTCCTCTGGCAGCTCCTACGACTGCCTCCTTGATGACCCCTTTGCTCCAGCCTGGCCTCAGCCCCCGGAGCTGCCGGGCACAGACTATTCAATGGACGAGCAGTGCCGCTTTGACTTCGGCACCGGATACCACACCTGCTCGGCGGTGAGTGCCCTCGGCCTTTGCCAGCCGGGGCGCCAAGGCCATGTTGCTCTGTGACTTGGGCTGGCCATTCCCAGAGCTCCTTCTGCCCAGCCACCCTGTGGCCGGGCGATGGGCCCGCAGGCTCAGTGCCAGCCAGATGGGGGGTACAAGGTGAATAGGGCTGAGCCTGCACCTCCCGCGACACGCCACTGCCCGGCCCCACCTGTGGGGCAGGTGCGGTAGCTGGAGAATGCCTTAGTACAGCAGAAGATGGGAGCACAGTAGGACGTGGGCTTTTGACTGGATGGCCACCTGGAAGCTTACCTGTGAGGCGATCCCACTGTGAGCGCAGGTGCTGGACTTTGACCGGGTGGAGGAACAGCTGCCACCGCCTGCTCTTCTCCCGGGGGTTGGTAGGATGTTTTGGACTGACCTCCCAGCCTGGTGAAAGTCTCCTCAGGGCCTTCCTAAAGGGGCAGGCCTTGGCCCCCTGAGTGCCTCACACCCCCGTCCCGGAATGCAGCCCCCTCCACAGCTTTGCAGGACCACGAGATCTTGTGCGTGGTCGCCTTCCCCAATGCCCAGACCACATGGGGACCCCTGGTCTCTGCTGTGGGGGTGGAGACACAGCATGGGATGTGCGGTTTCTTTTTGTTTGTTTAAAGGAAAGGTGCAGGCAGGAATGAAGACCAGCAGGCAGACAGGAAGAGAGAGGAGGAAGAAGCATTTTACTTTATTTTTATTTAGCTCACATTGGTTGTTTCCCCAGACCTGGGATGGGAACCGGGGTCCTTGGGATATATGTGGACTGTGTTCCTTTGCTCCTGTGGAGACGGCTGACTTAACTGCTACTCCATCAGGGCGAGCTGGATATGGGGTTTCAACACCGCGTGGTGTATTTATAGGATACTTTGGCATGCAGGGACAACAGGAGCGACTAGAAGGAGGCTGGGACTTTCCTGGACAATCTGACACAGATGCTTGCTGGCGTGGCTGGGGAGATGGGAGTCTTGACCTTGTCTGGGTGCTCTGGGGTCTGAGCTAGACCTGCAGCGCCCCCATCACACCAGTGCACAGGGCATCAGAAGGCCCAGCCTCTCAGAGCCTCAGACCCTAGTCCCTGCTCAGTGACAAAGTGCCTTCTGTAAAGGCAAGGAGGGAAACCCGGGAAGGGGCAGGGGGAGTGGGCTGTGGCCGCCGCCTTTTTCTCAGTGCCCTGTTACAGGGAAGGCGTCGAGACTGCTGGCACTTGGGGCAGGGTTTGACAGGAGGGTGTGTGTGGCTCTGGCTGGATGGGCCCCTTCCTGGCAGAGTTCTGGGCTCCAGCTTCCACCACACCCTCCACTATCTCCATTACTGCCCTTTGCCTCCTGGACGACTTGTGAGAGCTGGAGAGTGAGTCCGGCCGGTGACACTGTGCTCCTTGCCATGCAGTTCAGGACCTCTGAGCCTTGCAAGCAGCTGTGGTGCAGCCACCCTGACAACCCCTACTTCTGCAAGACCAAGAAGGGGCCCCCGCTGGATGGGACTGAGTGTGCACCTGGCAAGGTACCTGTGGACTGGATCTACAGCAGGCGTGGTCTCCCTGGGGTGCAGGTCCAGGGGAACCCCTGCCTCCCCATCAGCTGAGCATGTGGATGTTTGTGGGCCAGAGGGCGGGACTCAAGTCAGTGTGAGCTGCATGCAAGGAGGTCTCACAGGAACCTATACGCACTCACACCCTTTCTTCTGCCCGCACCACATCCTTGGCTCCTAGAATTTGCATGGTTTGATATCATATTGTAGCTCCAGTGTCAGGAGTGCTTACTCCCATTTTGCAGATGAGAGTGAGACCCAGGAGGATTAAGGCGTTTTTGAAGGCAACACAGGGAAGGGAAGAACGGAAGGCTCAGGTGCCCGCTTCCTCCCGCTTTAACCCCAAGTTTGCCCTTTCACGTAGTTCCTGGTGTGTGCTGGCTTCCTCATGCATGTGTGAGCACCAGGGCTGCATCTAGAAGGGGACCTGTGGTCAGGTCTGAGAGCCCTGCACCGGGGTCTGAAACCCACCACAGCCTCGTATCTGTATTTGGTCCTGCCCTGATTTCTGTGTGGTGAGACCTTGAACTACTCACTGAACTCCAGTCCCGCTAATCCCTAGCCAGGTGTCCTTCTCACCTTTCAGAGCTGTTCCGAAGTTATGAGTCAGGTCAAAGCCAATGAGGGAGCTTGGACGAAGCAGAGTTTGGAGAGGTGTGATTATTCAGCATCAGCTGTGAGCCTAGATATGGGGAACCCACCTCTGTAGGCCAGCCTGCCCTCTGCTCTCTGCCCTCTGCCCTTACCAGGCTCCTCGCACTCACATCTCTGAAGGGTTTGTCCCGTCACAGAGGGATGGGACTTACAACTTGGAGTTGGCCTAAGTCCTAGTGGATAATGATCCCAGACTGGGTAGACCTGTTCTAGATGCTTTCAGAGCTCCACGCCCTCTCCAACCCCAACTCTACTTCATGGCCAGTGGCTCTTGTATGGCAGCCACCTGTAAACATCTCACCGCTGGTACAAGGAGTGACTGCACGTGGGCATGAGTATGTCTTTGGAGTGATGGAAATGTTGTAAACTGAACTGTGGCAATGGCTGTACCACCCTGTAAACTTAGGGAAGTTCAGTTAATTGTAGACTTCAAATGAGCGCATTTTATGGTCTGTATAGAGTACCTCATTCCCACTTCTTAAAAAAATTCTTGCCCCCTAGAGAGTCCGACTCGGTTGGCCTGGAGGGAAGTTGAAGTCTGAAGTTTAAAAAGTTCCCCAGGTCACCCCGAGGATGGACCACTAAGTCAGCTCTTGAGAAAGACCCAGAGTTGTATATTTTTCCAGAAATTTCTTTCCAGATCATTCCCACCTGCACTGGTTAATGACACGGCAACCCTGCAGGAAAGGGAAGGGAGTTCACATAGGTTGTCTCCCTTTGTGCTGACCCTGTGCTAAGGCCCTTATAGATGTTATTTTCTCCAGTTCTTAGAACGGTCCCATTCAACAGATGAGTAAACTGAGGCCCAGTAAAGTGAAGCTATGCCAAAGCCACAGGCAGTTAGAAAAGGCTCGATCCCTGTGCTCCACACATGGACGGACCTCCTTGGGGGGCTGATTTGCTGCTGGCGACACAGCTATGTATGACCCCGGGTGCAGATTTTGAGGTACAGAGCCAAGAGCAACTCTTGATAGCATGGGAAATTTGTCTCTTCTCCACTCTCTGCACTTTATTTCTGTAGGGGCAGTCAACCAAATAATTATAGTTAGGCTCACATGAATACCGCTGCCCTGACAGCGTTAGCTCATTGAAAGCTCATAGCAGCCCTGTGGACTAGTAGATAGATGGAGACAAGGCTCAGAAAAAGGAGCCCTTTGCTGAAGGCTGCTCTGCTCGGGATAGGGGCGGGAGTCTGTATAACCCCATGGCTCGTGCTGCTGACATCCCTTTCTTTGGGCTCACCTGTGGTGCCCATTAGCCACTCCCTATGCCTGGTTAGGCACCCCCATGGCGAGTTAGTGGGTAGTGGCCCCAGGATGACTTTCACCCTCTGCCCCATTCCAGTGGTGCTTCAAAGGTCATTGCATCTGGAAGTCACCGGAGCAGACTTACGGCCAGGATGGAGGCTGGAGTTCTTGGAGCAAGTTTGGGTCCTGTTCACGGTCATGTGGGAGCGGGGTGCGATCCCGAAGTCGGAACTGTGACAATCCCCCGTGAGTGTGCCTGACTGGGTCTCAGGTGGGGGAAGCGCCCCCTGCACTGCTTAGGCTTGAGGGGCTTGGAGGGGAAGTCACTGAGGGGAACAGGGTACAAGAGAAGGCCCCTGCAGGTGGTTGTGTATTCTAATGGATGAGGCCCCAACACTGTTAGAGGCAGGTCATTCCCGCCTGCACTGATTAGTGACTCATCGGGTCTGACTTCTGAGACTAGGTCTGAACCAGTGATTCCCAAACTTGAGGGTGTGGGAGATTCCCTGGGGAATCTGGGGGCCCCAAGACTCTGCCAGTTTAACATGCCCTCCTGGGACCCTGGTCCTCTAATTAAACTTTGAAAAAATATTGATGTAAATGCTCAGTAGCTTTGACATGGGAGAATAAATGCCCCAAGTTTGTTTTCTACCACATAAAACAAACCTTCCTTTAATTTTTCTTAACTCACTTCTTTCTAACATTAAATCCCCTCTCTCCACCCCTTTTCCCAAAGTTCAGCCTTCTAGGGGAGCAGTCTCCTTCCCTGTCTTATCCCCTCTGTGGAGATGCCCTCTGCTGCTCAGCTGTCCTGAGTGCCAGCTCTCTGTGGCCAAGCAGGCTCATCATAAGTGGTGGGGGCTAGCCAGGGCCCGTCACATAGGTCAGTGGCTTTCAGAAGTCAGGGGCTTTGAACCTCCAACGGGCAGTACCTGGCCTCAGACCTCACGGCACGAGTGATGTGTAAAGCTGCAGAGGGAGGGTCCAGTGAGCTGGTGGCTCAGTCGTGGGCGTCTTTCCTCCAGCATCCGCAAGAGGGGCCTTCACACTCTGCTGTTTATCTCCAGGGATGGGAGGCTCACGGCCTGCAGATCACCTGCTCTGCTGCCAGACGGCTGTATGGAGCTTTTACAAATAAGAGTCAAAATGAACTGCCCTGTCACTTCCACCTGCTTGGGGTGTGAAAGCTGGGCTTAGAGAAAAGCCAGCGGTGCCCCTCTGAGTAAAGCACCTTCCAGTCATAATGGGCACTATCCCCTGGGTCAAAGCTCCCAGTCGTTGAAGAAATCTGTAATGAATCAACAGTTTTATTTTATGAAGCTTAAATGTAGTATGTATACCCTCCACCCCATGCCCAGCACAGACGGAGCCCTTGATAAAAGACAGCTGCCGTGTCGACAGCAGCGGTACATGGAGAGCTTTCTCCCTCCCGGGTGGTTGCTAAGCTCTCAGGTGCGCCAACCTGGTATCACTCTCCCGCATCTCCAAGCTGGGCGCCAACAACCAGATGCACTTAGACACTTTCTATCAATAATCTTCCCTCGTCCACCTAAAGCAGATGAGCGTATAGGTTGCTTTATGTACTTTTTCTTATTCTTTATCAGCATACCAGGAGTAGGTCAAGTAAGAGGCATTCTGGTCCTTCCTTTAAAGGGGAAGTTCAGGCCCCACGAGTCTAAGATTGCATGGTCAGGATGCAGAAGCCAGATCTTCTCCAAATTCAGTCTCTTTTACCGCTCCTTGGTTTCCGATGCTGTTAAATGGAAGTGAATGCAAATAGGATTAGTTGAGTCACTTCTTGAGTGTCTACTATCTGGGAGACCCTGTGGAATAGTTGAAATAATATAAAAAGATGAAGAAGATGGATTTCTCTTCCAGTCTAGTGAGAAAGTGCTAGTCATTCCTACTGTTGACCTTCTTTGCCCCCTCCTCTCCTCCCCTTCTTCCTCCTCCTCTCCTCACCCCTCTCCCCTTCTCCCTCTTCTCTTCACCCCTCCTCCCCTTCCTCCTCTCCTCACCCCTCCTCCCCCTCTCCTTCCTCTCCTACCACCCCCCCCCACTGCCACACACAAACCGTGTGATAGGTGGCATATGCCTGAAGGGTGGAGCAAGAGGGATCTGGAAAGCCCTGAGCTCAGCAGCCCCCACAGTGTGGGTCATTCTAGCTGGTGAGTTAGTGGAGCCCCTTTTTGCGGCTTGAAATGACTGCGCTACCCCTGGTGCCATGTAGGGAGCCAGGCCATTCTCGGTCTGCACAGCCAATGCAATCACGGGTCTCCTGGTGCCTGTCCCATCCCAGCCCAGCCTACGGTGGCCGCCTGTGCCCGGGGCCCATGTTCCAGTACCAGGTCTGCAACAGCGAGGAGTGCCCGGGGCCGCACGAGGACTTCCGGGCCCAGCAGTGCGCCAAGCGCAACGCCTACTACCTCCACCAGAACGCCAGGCACAGCTGGGTCCCCTACGAGCCCGACGATGGTGAGCCCACCCTGCGCCCCTCCCACCCGCCATGGCCTTGGACACCCACTGGGCCTCCCAGTCCTGGGCTCGCCAGTGAAGGCGAAGGGACTGTGGGGCCGCCGCAGAGACTCTGCAGTTGGTAAGCTTGCCGCATGACGTTGTGCAGGCCTTTGCATTGCCAGCTGTGGGAGCACTGGCAGCCTCATCAAAGTTGCCTCTGATCTTCACACTTCTGATGACTGTTTCCTGGCAGCGGCAGGGAAAGCGTCTTGAGCCCGGGCCCCTTCACCAGAGGCACTGTTGAGGTGGCTGCAGTGCTGGTTTTTGGGTTGATGCGTCACAGCCTTGCCCCTAACTGCGTGAGGAGAACATGGAGGCGGGTGCCCCTTGGTGGGCATGACGCATGTCCTAAAAACCTCAGACCTGTATGTGCCCATATCTGATCTGGGGCCTTTCTCCTGTCGTCTCTGCAGTAGCAGAGAGAAGCCAGCGAGGGGCTGGAATTCACGGTGTCTTCACCGTCCTCCAAGGCCGCCTTCCACCACCAGCCCCTTTGTGGTCCTTCCACAGTCAGATGCGCACCCCTACCACATAGCCTTCGGCCTCAGTTGGGGCCGTTAGGGTGACCTTTCCTCTGCTGAGCCTGGGACACCTGCTCATAGCCCTGCTTCCAGAATACCACTAGAGGGCCTCAGCTCTTCGGCTGATGTTTAAATGACACTCTTCTAGTTGGGACTGCAGGCCTGCCAGCTGCCTCCCAGTGCACACGCCCCTCTGGAACTTCCTTGCAAGAGTGTCTTCCCTCTGCTTGGATTCCTCTCACTCCGTGGAGCTCACCACCCTTGCCACTATCAGCTGGCTGTCATGGCCGTCAGACTCCCACTTCCCCGGGGCGACGGGTCGTGGCCCTGCTGCCTTCAGCAGCATTGGAGCCCCTGCCACCTGGCCCAGGTTCCCCCAGAACCAAGCTCCTGTGCATGGAATTCAAAGTGGTATTGGACATTGTGGCTTCATAGAGTCCCGAGTGCTGGGGCAATAAGTCCCTTGCCAGTTGTCTTAGTGTCTAGGGACCTAGAGCCCAGAGGACCCGGAACCCAGAGGACCCAGGGCCCAAGGGACCCAGAGCCCAGCAATCAGAGCTTAGGGGCCAAGAGCCCAGGAGCGAGGAGCAGGGAGCCAGAGGGATGCCTTAGAAGTTGGACTCAGGGAGCAGTTGGCTTTAAGAGCCCTGGAGATGTGTTTAGAACCCAAAAGGCCACCCAGAGGGTCTGTGAGGCTGACGGAGTAGCCAGACTTTGGGCTCTCCCAGGAGTTTCAGACGACCTCCGGGAAATTAGCTGAGCCCCAGCCTTCTCATTCTAAAGAAACAGCAAGTATTGCCGTGCTCCTTGGAAACGCCTCTTTAGGACTCAGCAGCCCCGAGAGAGAGAAGAGAGTGTGTCAGAGCCAGAAAGGGTCCCCTTCTGCCCCTCACTGCTGCTGCACTTTGCGATCCCAAACCCAGACCACTGTTCTGCCTGCCTTTCACGCAGCCTTCTAACACTTGCAAACTCACTAAGATACGCCATCGGCTGTGGGACCAGTGAAGTGGAAGAGGAGTCCAGAGCAGGACTCTTGCCAGACTCCTGCCTGATGAGAATCTTGGCTCTTCCACTTACTGTGTGGCCTTTAGCAAATTCCTTAACCTTTCTGGTCCTCGGTTTCCTAGAACCAATTTCCTCGAGGGCATTGAGAGGATTTAAAGAGTGTATTCACAAAAGACAAAGTTGTACATCGAGTATGTAAAGATATCTGGTGCATGGTAACCATTCACTAGGTGTTGTTCACTTAGTTCTGTTATTGTCACTCGATTTTCCTCCACAACTTGATGTGGCATTTTTTTGATAGGGCTAATAAATAAGGAACTGAGGCTTGGAGAGGTCAGAGGATTTGCCCGAGGTCATGTGGCTAATATATAAGTGACGCAGCAGGGATTTGAAGCCTCTCTGAGCCCAGTGCTCCCCCCACTACCCAGAGCAGCTCTGTTGTGTCCTGGGCCGACTTTCACCTCGCCCACAAGGGCGCTCGCTGCAGCGCCTCTGAGACCTTGCAGGAATCTAAGTCTTGCAAGAGTCTAAGATCTGGCAGAAGTAGCAAGCTGTCAACAGACTCTACTGTTTTTCACTGTTATGAAAACAATCCTCTTGCAGCTGCCCTGCTGACACCATCATCCAGAATGCAGATGCAAATGATGCTCTTTGAAATAGTCAACGATCCATCACCAGCACCCTGAGAACCCATCTTTCCCTCCTCAGAGCCATAGAAGAACTTGCTCTTGCTAAAGACAATTGCCATTTTCATTTTGAACGTGACCCACCTGCACATATCTTAATACATCTTAAATTCTCTTTCAAACTTTGTTTCCTTCTTGGGGTTGGCTGCGAGACAAACCTAACAGTCCCCCTTCCCACAGATGCCCAGAAGTGTGAGCTGATCTGCCGGTCAGAGGACACCGGGGATGTCGTCTTCATGAACCAGGTGGTCCATGATGGGACACGCTGCAGCTATAGGGACCCTTACAGTGTTTGTGCACGTGGCCAGTGTGTGGTAGGTGCCCCGCCAGCGCTTCCTGCTCCCTAGAAGACACTGATTGCCTCACTGCCCACCTGTGACACACCCTGGCTTCCCAGTAAAGTCTTGACATTCCGCAAAAGCATCATTGCACAACCGCATTCCAAAGGAGAGGAGTGGACCAGATTTAAGACCTTGCACATGTCACATACATTACATGTGCAAGATTATGGCAGATCCCTGTCCCAGGATGCCCCTGGGTCTAGTGTCCCCTCATTCTGGGGTCTGGGGGCAGGGAGGGAGCCAGGGGCTGTTGGCCCAGGGTGGTGGTGGAGGCGTGGGAGCTGCCTCCTATTGACCCCTCCTCTGGCCTCAGCCTGTTGGTTGTGACAAGGAGGTGGGATCCATGAAGGCAGATGACAAGTGTGGGGTCTGTGGCGGTGACAACTCCCACTGCAGGACTGTGAAGGGGACGCTGAGCAAGGCCTCCAAGCCGGCAGGTGAGTAGTGGGGCTGGTGGGGACGAGCAGGAGGGACAGGAGTTCTGGAGCCCAGTCAGGCTTTCTAGAACCTGCGCTATCCCGCCAGTGGACCCTCCCTTGTTGAGCCAGGTCACAGTTCAGGGCCAGGAGCAGGGGCCTGGGAGCTGTCCTCGGCCTTCCAGACTGCCGACTGCCTAGGCCACCTCGCCTCCTAGGTGTGCTGCTGCGGGCCCCGGACCTGCCCTCGGGTTTGGGGGAGCTGGGTGGGCCGACAACTTGAATGCGCTTTCCTGCTAGGACTGTGAGTGATGGAAACTAGTCATCTCTTGTGTCCTGAGGCTGCTGGTGGGAGTGAGGGGTCAGACAGGTCTGAAGGTGTGGTCCTCATGGGTAGTTTTCTTTTCCTCTCCCCTTTCCCTTGCTTTAAACCTGTGGTGCTCCTGCTTTGAACTCTTGGCATCTTTGAGTTCCTTCACTTCCTTGCCCACCTCCATTCTGGCCAAACCTGCTGTTGAAAGGCCCAGTCTCTATCCCTTATGCTTTAGTAAGAAGCAGTCCCAGTTCCCCTTTGGAGGGTTGTTAGCTATTCCAGCTTTGCCACCCCTTCCTGTCAGGGGGAAGGCTGGTGACTCTGAGGAAGGTCTGTTTACAGGCCCCAGATGGGGAGGGCCATGAGGGCCCTGCGGATTCTCATCTCCCTCCTACAGGCGTAGAGAGGCAAGGAAGAGCCAGGAGCAGGGTCAAGAGAGTGGGAAGCGAAGGCAGCTAGCACACACCCGGAGCCCTTCAGTGCCTGTGGGCACTTAGTGGAGCGTCTCATTTTACCCTCTGGTGCCTTGTAGAGAAGGGCCCATTCCGAGATGATAAATGAGGAAGCTGAGGTCCTGTGCCTATGGGCTGGTGGTGCTGGGCCCTGAGACCACCAGCTCAGAATGCTCACTGCTCTTCCGAATCCTCCTCTGGCAGGAGCTCTCAAACTGGTGCAGATCCCAGCGCGGGCCCGGCACCTCCAGATTGAGCTCCTGGAGAAGACCCCCCACCACATCGGTGAGTACTGGGCTTCTAGGAGAGGGGCAGCCAGGCCCAGAACATGCCCTCAGGTTGAGGGGAGCTGAGAGGACAGAGAAGGGGATTCCAGAGTAGAAGGGATTTCACCAATGTGAAAAATGGCAGATAATCCCATTTTCTTTTCTTTTTTTGTGGACTCAGCAGCCGCCGCTTCTACTAGCTATCTGGTCTCACCCAGGCAAATGCAGTCAGCTGGTGGGTCAGTGGGGCACCAGTTTGGTCCTGGCTATCAGCTGGGGTCACGAGGTGAGAGGGACATGTCTTCAGCAGGCAGCCCTGCATTAGTCACATGGTGTCCCCACATGGTCCCTCACGGGGTCCCTCACGGGGTGGTAAGAACAAACAGGCCCATGTGCACACACTTTCCAGGTCTGCTTTCTAACGTCCAGTGGACCAAACAAGTCTCCCAGCCAAGCCCACACTCGAAGGGTAGAAACAGATCATCTCTTAAGGGAACAGTGGTCGTCACCGTGCAAAGGGGTATTTTTATAGCAAGAGGAGGAATTTGTGGCCATTTTTGCAATCTACACATGGTTCCTTAAATTAGTCTCAGTGAAATGATAATATTTAAACATGCTGTCACTAACCTAGATATTTGCCTACTCTTTATAACAGTAATAAAACTATAGAGCCGAGACAGATTAAAAATCAGTGCCTCCAAATAAATCAGTAAAATTTAAATTAAGAATGTTAATGCAGTGGGAGAGAGTTTTGTTTGTTTTGTTCCCTTTTTTTTTTTTTGGTCAAAAAAGAAACATCTTCAGAATAGGCAAAGGCATAAAGATAGAGTAGATCGGTGGTTGTCAGGGGCTGAGGGAAGGAGGAAACAGGGAGTGACTGTGAAAAGGTCTCAGATTTCTTTGAGGGTATTGCAAATGTTCTGGAGTAGACAGTGGTGGTGATTGTGAATATGCTAAAAATCACTGAATTGCACATTTGCAGGGCTGAATTGTATGGTATGTGAATTATATCGAAATTAAAAACATACAAAGGGGTGTGCCCTTGTGGCTCAGGCAGCTGGGACGCTGGGGTGTGAACCATATAAAGCCCAACAGTCCAGGTTTGCAACCAGGGACCAGGGTGAAAAACCAAAACAGATGAATAAAGATGCTTCTTTCTAAAAACGAACAGACATAGCATGGCTTAGAGCCAGGCCCTGGTGGGCAGGCGGGCTGCAGGGTGCAGTCTGCAGGTTGGGCAGTCGCTGGTTTCTCCCACACTTGTCTGTGTTCAGTCTGCTAATAGAGAGCAGTGGGCTCAGTGTCACCAGGGGCATGTCCACGACAGAGGGCCCTCTTACATGTTAGGCTCACGAAGTCACACTGCTTGGCACCAGATCATCAAAAATACGAAGACAAAACGTAATGTTCTAGGTAGGATCACAGCTTATAAAAATGTTGTCATTTGTATTTTTTAGTTTAGCACCAAAATAATACAAAAAACTTTTAAAGTCTGTTGGAGAACTGGCACTCTCTGGGGAGTATGGCTACATTATCACAACTATAATAGATTTTTTTTTTTAAAGGGAAGGTGCAGGCAGGAATGAAGGTGAGTAGGCAGGCAGGTAGGAAGAGAGGAGGAAGAAGCATCTTTATTTATGTATTTATTTTCATTTGTTCATCTTGGTTGTTTCGCCTGGCCCCGAGTCTTAAACCTGGGTCCTTGGGATGTGTGTGGACTTGTCTGCTAGGCCACCAGGGCAGGCCTATAGTTAATTTCCAATTTGTGTTCTGGAAAGCTCCTAGAGGTTGCCAATGGCATGAGGAAACTGAGGCACTAAGTGAATTGTGGGCCCTCCCTGTGGCCTGATTCACCCATGAGGGCCAGAGCTAGTCGGGGCCGGGACCTCCTTTCTTGAAGCCTGTGCCCTGGCTAACGAACCAGGGTTGTAAACAGCTGGCATGCATTTAGAAGACATTGTCTCAGTCAGCTCCCTGCCCACTTGCCGGTCTGGCTTTAGGAAATTGTGCTGGAATTGGCGCTGGGAGTGGTGGTGGTGTGGGGGAGGACGGGTGCGGAATAGAAGGAAGGTTATTTATTGTCCATAATATCGGGTGCCCTTTGGGCTGCCTCAGCCAGCCCCTTTCACCCCTCTGTCTCCATAAATCTAGTTCCTTGACCCTCCGTAGGCTGCGAACACTGCACATAGCTTCTGTGGATGTGGGACAGAGGCTCCTGGCGCCCAGGGCAGGCTCAGTGAGAGCACACTTGTCTGTGTGGAATTTATTGGTGTGTTCCCTGAGGGCTAGAGCTCTTGCAGAAGTCGGGACAGGACGGGAGTAGAGCTGAAACCTGGCGCTGGCATTTATACATGTGTGAGACACACTGTGGGCCCCTTGCTGAAAATGTGTGACCTGTGCATACGTGATTGAGGGTGCATGCGCACTGTGAGTATGTGCACACGCCTCGTGCATACATGTATGTGTGCCTGTCAGGGCCTGCGCTCTCTGGAGACTCCCAGGGCAGGTGAGAGCCTTGGCTGGGAAGGCCAAAGCTCTGTCCAACCTTGTTTGACTCTCCTAGAATCTAGAGATATCAACTCTTTGGAAGGAAGTGAAAGGGAGAGAATTCACGCCATTAGCATCTATCATGTCCCAAGAGGTCATTTTCAAAATTGCCTCATTTAAGCCTCATGACAATCTACAAAGGCTATTATAATCCCATTTTTCAGTTGTGAAAACTGAGACTGAGAGGTTAATATAAAGGCCCAAGAGAAAGAACTGGTCAGTAGTAGGGCCGGGACTCAGAATTGGGCCCGGAGGGGAGTCTGTGCTGAGTCCCGTCCCAACTCCCCGAACAAGGGGTGTACAGCTGCGGGCAGGGAGGTGCTAGATGGGGACAGCGGCTTCTGTGAGGTGACGTGGGCAGTGGGAAGATGTGACACTGGGTCTTGCATATAGAGCTGCCTGGTTCTGGCCTAGAGAATCAGATTGCGAAGCTGAGAGCTGTCAGCTGTCTCTCCCGAGAGAGATGGCTCATCTCTTCTTCTCCAGTTCAGCAAGGAGGCTGATCCCAGCCACTCTGTGTCCAGGGCATGTCCCTGCCTGCTCAGAGCCTCTGAGTCCCCATATGGACTACGTCACAGCAGCACCCTCAGGATATGTGTGAGGATTCTACTCAGCCGTTAGCAGGGTGAATGGCGCATGGTTAGCTCTGGATTGTTAGTGCACACACCACATTCACACTAGTTGATTTTAATCTGCAGTGAGTGGAGACTCCCTTGGGCCTGGAACCTTTGCCGACCCCACCATCTAAGGGGCTTGAGTCTCAGGCTACAGCCTTTCTCCACTCCTGCTGCTTACAGGCTGTGATGGGGGTGTTTGCAGCGCTGTCTGCACCTACATTTCTCCCACTTGGTGCCTTTCAGTAATGAGTTGGAAGTTACTCTCTGATTGGGACTTTAAGGGGTAGAAATTTACAGATATTAAAAAAAAAAAAAAAAAAAACCCCAACCCATTCTGGGCTGGGCCAAGTTCACTGGAATAGAAGAGATGGCTGATAGACTGCAAGGGAGATGGGACATCTATGATTACAGGTACTGTTCTTGCAATAGTGATAGACCCGCTGCATGCCATGCACTCTGTCTAGTTCTTTACTAATATGGACGCCTTTGATTGTCCTAAGAACCCCGTGGTGAGGTGATGGTAGGGTATTGCTATTATCCTCATGAGGCAGCCACGCTTTGAGCTAGGTACAGTTCCCGTTCCCATTTTACAGATGGTGAAGCTGAGGCAATGCAAGGGGTCTAAGTAACTTCCTCATGATCAGTCTGATTCCAGAGCCTGTACTCGTTAACTCTGTGCTCTGCTCTAGAAGTTTTAGAAGGAGAAGAATCCTTGAAGAGTTGCCAGTCAAAGAAGACTTCCTGGAGGAGGGGAGAGATGTGCTGAGCCTTAAATATGGTTGGGGACAACAAGGATGGGAGGAATGTTGTGCTCCAGGGTCTGGGGGCAGGATACTGTGTGGGGACTAGTGGAGTGATCAGTCTGACTGGAGAAGAGCTCAGGTGGGAAGGAGTGACAGGTGGAGGGAGCTCCAAGGGGCCACCAGGGAAGGTCCTGATACCCCTGAAAAAGTCTGACTCATGCTGCAGCAGGAACAGAAATCTGTGCACCCCTCTCCCTCTGACCAGTGGTGAAGAACCAGGTCACAGGTAGCTTCATCCTCAACTCCAAAAGCAAGGAAGCCACAAGCCGGACCTTTACTGCCTTGGGCCTGGAGTGGGAGTACTCAGTACAGGATGTCAAGGAAAGTCTCAAGACCAGTGGGCCCGTGCCTGAAGCCATCGCCGTCCTGGTGAGCCCACTCTCCATGGCGGAACCTTCCCACCTCCCTTGCTGACCCAGCCCAGTCCCCCGGCTCACCATCTCTGCTGCTGCTTCTGGGCCTGATGGGAAGCCTTCTGTTCCAGTATCTTCAGGATTCTGGGCAAGGCCAAGGTGCCCTTTGTGCTTAGAGGCTGGCAGGATGGCAGTAAGGAGGGGAAGAGAAGTGGTCATCTCACTGCCAGACCAACGATACTACTCACAGATAAATGTAGGGGTCTGGGAGGATGGGAGGGACAGGGGCTGGTTTCTCGTGTCATCCTGGCATCATCCAGTGTCAGGGCACATTATGGGTTTGGCAACAAGTGATGTTAGGTATAGCTTCCTGTGATGGGCAAGGCACATGACTTGGGCATGCTATCTGGCTGGGGGCCACTGTTCTGACTGATGCCACCTCTGCCCACATTCCCTCTTCCTAGACCATAGGCCAGTGCTTATGGAGCAGGGATCATTAACCCAAGAGACCAGTTCAAAGGGGCTCTGACTGAAGTGCCTTTCATGCCTACTGGTGACAGGGCACCCTGGACCAGTTCATTCCTGATGATGTCTTCACAAGTCCTGGAGGGCAGGGTCTGAGCTCTACTGGTGTCCATATATTAATCTAGTTTCTCATCTATTTCCTATTCACCCTATAATTCTGTGGCCAGCTGATTTTCAACAAGGGTGCCAAGGTCACTCAATGGGGTAACAAGAATAGTCTCTTTAGTGAATGGTCCTGGGATGATTGGATATTCACATGCAAAATGAGGATGTTGGATCCCTGCCTCACACTATACATGCAATTTAACTCAACGTAGATTTAAAACACCAAACACATGAACAAAACCATAGAACTCATAGCAAAAAAAAAAAGAGGGATAAATCTCTTAACCTTGGATGCTTAGATATGACACCCAAAGTGCGAATAAAAGGAAAAAGAGAATTTGGGCTTCATGGAAATTGAAAACTTTTGTACATCAAACGACATTATTAAGAAAGTGAAGAGATAGCCTAGAAAAGAAGATAGCATTTACAATTTTATAGGCAGTAAGTGTCTATATCCAGTCTGTATTATATCCAGCTTCTAGAGTCAGGCCGTGTGGACACTCTAGTGGATAGGACAGACCAGCAGACGTGGTTTTGAGCTCTCGGGCCTGTGGAAGGGAAAGCACTGACGGGCGCCGTGCTGCTTGGGGCCTGATACCAGGAGGCGCTCAGTCTGACTGGGCCTGAATGGCCTCCCTGGGCCTCACTCAGTTGTGTCCCCCTGTTGGCTTCCATCATTTCTTCTCCTGACTCCACCTCCTCCCCTTTGACCCCTCCACCTCTCCACCCCCATGCTAGCCTTGCTTCTCTATTCTCCAGTCTGCGCCGCTTCCTCCATCTCCTTCAGGTTCTCCCCCCAATTGAGGGTGGCCCCCGCAGCAGCCTAACCTACAAATATGTCATCCATGAGGACCTGCTGCCCCTTATCGGAAGCAACAATGTGCTCCTGGAGGAGACGGACACCTATGAGTGGGCACTCAAGAGCTGGTCCCCGTGTACCAAGGCCTGCGGAGGAGGTACCCCTGCTGTCCCAACGCTCCAGGTGCCTTGTGAAGGCAGCCCAGGGCCTCTCGGAAAGAAGAGGAGCAGCAGTGGCTGGGGGGCGGACATGTCTCCACTTAACTTGAGCCAGCACAGACCTCAGTTTCTCTTTAAAGATCGCTGGAGTGTAGAAGCCCAACTAGTCAGGGCCTTTGAGGTGGACAGGGGGTGCTAGAGCAGGATCGGGAACAGACGTCTCTGGTCCGTAAGGGCTCACTAGTACATGGAGAGGCAGCTGTCCAGTTTGTAACATGCCAGGGACATGGGAGATGGGCTCATCGATGAAAGCTTGCTCAGAAAGTGACTCGGGCAGGTGGGGGTGCAAAGGCACAGAGGGAGGTGGGATTGGCCCTCCAGGCTGTCCCAAGCTTACCATCCCTCAGACCCGGGGCAGGACCATGGGGAGCTGGCAGGACCAGGCTCACAGCCGCTTGCCTTCCCTACAGGTATCCAGTTCACCAAATATGGCTGTCGGCGCCGTCGAAACCACCACATGGTCCAGCGGCACCTGTGCGACCAGAGGAAGAGGCCCAAGCCCATTCGCCGGCGCTGCAGCCAGCACCCATGCGCCCAGCCTGAGTGAGTGCCCCGGGCGGGGGGTGAGGAGCCTGGCCCCATACCAAGGTGTCTCAGACCCACTCTCAGTCCTGGCCCCGGGAGGTGACACTTGGAGCCTACTTCCTCCAGCACAGCAGCCACACGCGCCCCTACCCCCTGCCAGCAGGATGCCCAGAGCAGATCGCAGCCCACCTAGCAGGCTCTGCCCACGGGCAGGACTGCCCTCCTGGTCTGTCTTCTCGGGAGCGTCTGGGTTTCCTCCACTTCCTGGAGAAAGGAAGATGCTGCCTTTGTTCTGCCTCTCCCAGCATTCTTTTATGGATGGGGAAACTGAGGCTCAATTTGGAGACACGGCTTTCTCTTAGCAATTAGGGGCCATGGAGGCAAAGTGGACTTCAGGACTTCCAGGCTGCAGACCCCAGGGACACTGTCCACCTGCTCCTCTTGACCCAGTTGTGCTGGCCCCCAGCTGTGGCTTGGCCCCTAATTGGGACTTCCTGACCTGAGATACAGACTCTGCCGAGCACGAGGTCATGTTCTCACAATAATGTGGAGGGACCTTCAGGGAGCAGAAAAGCTGTAACTTGTGGAGGGGATTCCAGGTCAGGCCTCTGAGCTTGTTGCAGGTCACCCAGCACCCCCTCAGCGCCCCCTGACTTCTCTAGTCACCCCACCTAAGGCCAAGGGTCACTGGCCAGTAGGAAACTGCAGAGAGTGAGCCCAGCTTCCTGCCTCTCTGCTGTGTTTTCTCGGGAGGGGCTGCTGACCCAGGCTTGCTGGCTGACAAGGGGACTGGGGGACCTTGAGGCTGGCCATGTGATCAGGGCCACGGCAGGAGCGGGGCCCAATCTAGAGCTCACCTCAACCTCCCTGAGCCTGAACAAGACCAGGCTCCCCAGCCCCTCAGCCCTCCATGCTTCTCTTGGAGACCTTACTTCACACTGTTATTTCCCCACACACGTCTGTGATCACGGAGCACGCGGGCTCCTTCTGTCCGTGATCCTGGCAGCTCACCCTATGGGTCTTCTTGTCTATAGAATTGCCACGTGAAGTTTGGGGGCTTTTTGGTTTTGTTTTTTAAAGGTAAGGGTTGGCTGGGAAAGGCCGGGGTTACGAAAAGATGCTATAATGCTTCAGGAAACTGAGAGCAGAAGGCGTTGCCTACCCACATCGTCGCCCCCAGAAGTGTTGCTTTTGTCAAATTCATCCAATGGGTGTCTGTCTAAGATGCTATTGGAAGTGGCTGTGCAGCTAAAAGACTCTCGGAGACCAGCAGCATGTTTGATGAGCGCAGTTGCTCTGGACGCTGATGTTGATAGTGATCGTGCCTCCTGCTTGCCCTCTTCTCTGCCAGGTGCTGTATGGATAGCAAGTCCTTTCATTGTCCCCAGAGTCCCAGGGCAGCGGCTTCCACTTGAGAGCCTGTGACTTTCTTTTTCAGAAAGGTATAGGCAGGAATGAAGGTGAGCAGAGGCAGCAGGCAGGAAGAGAGTAAGAAAAAGTGTTTTACTTATTTTTATTTAGTTGTTCATCTCGGTTGGTCCTCCTGCCCCTGGGACACCAACCCAGGTTCTTGGGATGAATGTAGCCTGTGCAGCTGCTCCAGCAGGGTGCGTCCCACCTGTGACTGTCCTCTGTTGTGTGTACTGCTACATCTTAGCACCTAGGATGGTACCTGCACGTGGGAAATTCTCAAATGTTATGAGATATTGAAAGAATCCTGGTGTGAAGATGGGTAATGTGGCTTAGAGGAACAATAGCTTGCCCAAGGACATACAGGGTGCCAGGATTTAAATATACATTCTACGCATTTTTCAGAAGCGGAGACAGGAGTAGTGGCCTCCTTGGGGCCACAAGGCCAGCGGCTGCGAGCCAGGCTGATGGTTGTCTGGGCCCCCAAACTTTCTGAAGTCCAGGCCCACTCTGGCCTTGTCTGTGGCAGTTCAAGGGGTGAGAGCAACCCTGGTTGGAAGTTTCCCTGGAGTCCCACCTCCCTATTACCATCTACTCTGTCTATATCTAGGTGGGTGACGGAGGAGTGGGGCTCCTGCAGCCGGAGCTGTGGCAAACAGGGCGTACAAACTCGGGGAGTGCAGTGCCTGCTGCCCCTGTCCAATGGCACCCGCAAGGCCATGCCCCCCAAGACTTGTTCCAGGGACCGGCCCGAGGCCCGGCGGCCCTGTCTCCGTGTGCCCTGTCCAGCCCAGTGGCGGACAGGAGCCTGGTCCCAGGTAAGTTATCTGCAAACTGGAGGGACTGGTTGATGGGGCGTGTTCTCCGGGAGGTCAGAGAGGAGGTGGGTCTGGGTGGGGCACTTTAAAAGGTCTTCTGATTTTCCTTCAGGCTGTGTCTTTGGAATTGAATTTCTCTCCCCACATCTGATCTAGTTTTTCTTAAAACTAAGTGGAGTAACCCCTGTATACACAGGACCTCAACTCTGGGTCAGGCTATTACATCCCTGCACTGCTTTGACCTGCACATAGCACTAGGAGTTATGGACCAATGCCCCATGTTTTAGATGAGCAAGTTGAGGGCTTCCATGCATTCAAGAAATATTTATGAGCACCATTATATGACAGTCATACTGTCCCAGGAATGCAAGGGGTACGTCATCAACCAGGCAGACCTGATTCTTGTCCTTGTGGAGCTTACAGTCCAGTGAGAGAGACATATGGGAGACAAAAGAGACATATTAGACAAGTACACCAATAGCAAAAGCATTTTCAGATTGCAGTTGGAACAGTGCAGGAAGTATAAAGGAGTAATGTGGTCTAGAGTGGAGGGGTGGTGCTCCTCTGAGAGGGCGTTTGAACTGAGATGAGAGGGATGAGCCACAGAAGACCCTGAATCAGGAACAGCTTGCTGTGCTAAAACCAAAAGGACACTGCCACTGGGGCTTAATGGGAGAGGGAGGGGCTGCAGGATGACTTTAAAGAGGCTGGCAGGTCAAATGCCACAGGGCTTTACAAGGAGTCAGAAATCATTCCTCCAGCAGTGGGAAGCAATTGAAGGGCTTGATGTGGGTATTACAGATTGAATTTCAGACTTAAAAGAGCATTAAGGCAGATCAGCTGAAAGTTAATTGTTGGGAGGCCAGGGTCAAAAAAGGGAAACAGAAGGAGACTGGGGAAAAGTCCAGGTGCTGGGAGTGACCACAGGGGAATTTTTAATGTCTCAGGTTTTCTCTTAAAAATTAATGTGATGTGAACCTTGAACACATTATGGCAAGTGAGAGAGGCCAGACACAAAGGGACAAATACTGCAGGAGTTCACTTACCTGCGGTACCTGGAGGAGTCAGGTTCCTTGAGGCAGAACAGTAGAGTGTTCACCAGGGCCTGGAGCGGGGAAATGGGGCTTGTTTAATGGCGACAGTTCCAGTTGGGGAAGAAGAAGAAGTTCGGCAGGTGGAGAGTGGCGATGGTGGCACAGTGTAAATGTCCTTAATGCCACTCAACCACATACTTAAAATGGTTAAAATGATGTGATTTATGTTTCCCATCACAACAAAAACTCATTGATCGAGGAGATAAGCGTAATGATACTCATTGTAATAGGAAAATACTACAAAATATCTGCAATGTCCTTCTCTTTGAAACTGGACCAAACGTCATGATCCGTTCAAACAGTTAAATGCCCTAAAGCCAGAAAAATGAATATGCTTGAATTACTTATCAATATTGATAAACCCCAGAAAAATAGATTTAGGTGAGGAAAAGCACTGACATTTGAAGAAAAAATCAGCTCCAATGGGACACCATTTACTTAACTTTTAAAAAGGCACAACACGATATTTGAAAATGTGCCAGAATTCTGATGTTTTAAAGCTACTGATAGTACTTGAATAGGCTTTCATCACCAATATCCTCATACTTTTCTCTATACTTGAAGTACTACGTAACCAATAGTATTCTTAAACAACCAAAAATTCCCACATGATAAAATCACGCAAATTTTATATTCCCCGTAATATCTACCTTTATCTGTTTTAATATAAAACACAAAGAGACTTGCTCCATAAAAGACACTATAGATAAAACTGAGAGGTAACATGGGCATGGTTACCCTGTGAGACCAGCAAGGCATTCATGAGCTATTGTTTATAATTGTTCATCCGAGAGGCTGTGCCATCTTTGTCCTGTGTTCTGTGTGACCCGTGACCCTCAGGTCTGCCCCTGGTCATCACATGCCCAACATGAGAAATGGACCACTGTAAATTCTTCCCCAACTCAGTAGAAAAGGCTGGGGTCAGTGCCTATCACCCATTGATGTCACGTTGTGCAACCTTGCTTTTCTGGATGCTTCCATTACCATACCACCTGCTTATCAGAGTAAGAAGTGTGTGAGGGTCCTGGGAGTGATGCAAACAATTCTCATCTTTATTTGCTTTCTGTTCTTACACCTACACCTTTCTCTCCTGGGGAGGAAGACACTTTGGAACATAACTTTGCAAAATAAGTTTTGGAAAATTGAGTCATAGTCATTGAATATCAGTGCCTGCAGGGTCCCTGGCGACCTGCCACCCAGTTCTCCCAATTTATGTAGCACCCTGGTCCCTGTAGTCCCAGGTCCTGTGGGGTGGTCGATCACAGCAGGAGAGATTTCTAGGGTGATCAGTACTCAAGGACCAGGCTCAGACCAGATGAGTGCATGCAGGCAACAGTGCTGGAATGGGGCCCTGGAGGTCCTCTTCTGAACCTGGACTGACTGTTTAGATGGTGGCACTGTTCATGGAAGTCTAAGTGTGGAAGAGCAGGTGTTGAGCACCTGGTACAGGAGCGTTTGACAACTGGCATGTTGTTCTATGAGGCTGTTTAGAAACCATCTTTGCCTGTCCCTCTGGTCCAGGGTAGACTTGGCCTCTTTCCCTATAGCCTTTCTGTCCTGGGAAGTAGCTGAACTTTGGAGCTCACTGCTGCCTTCCTCTGTTTCTCCACCTGCCCCTCGTGGCCACTATGCCCTGGCCTCCTTCCTCTGTTGGCAGTGCTCTGCCACCTGTGGAGAGGGCATCCAGCAGCGACAGGTGGTGTGCAGGACCAGCACCAACAGCCTCGGGCAGTGCGAGGGGGACAAGCCGGACACTGTCCAGGTCTGCAGCCTGCCTGCCTGTGGAGGTGAGCCCGAGAGGATGGGAATGGTGGCCCTGGTCCTCTGGCCTAGACCTGAGACCCAGCCCTGCTTGTATCTGGGGTCTCAGTACGTGAACTGCTTCTCCTCACTCACAGGAAATCTCCAGAACTCCACAGCAAAGACTGACATCTGGGAACTCGTGACCCCTAAGGGGAAGTGGGTGCCACAATCTGGGCCCCTACATCCCATGAACAAGATACCATCGGGTAAGTGTTATCAATGGACCCACTCCTTCCCAACCTTCCGGTGGCCACGATGCCACAAGTACAGGCCATGCAGTGGAGCAGACCCAGTTCCAGTCTGACCCTGTGACCTTAGCCTCCCAGGTTCCTCAACTGTGAGGGGGATGATGCTCATGCAGATCCACAATTCCTTGTCTGCAATTCCAAAATACTGAGCACTGCAAGTGTTTCCTAAATTTGGTACAAACTCATTTTGTGACCACATATGACCTGAACTCACAAGAAATCAGTTATTCTCTGGCCACAGAAACATTGCCCTATTTAGTTATGAGGTGACTTTCAGTTTTGATTGGGGATATGATATAAGTGAATACACTAAATATTACTTTATTAACCTCAAAAGTTATGAATTCTGAATCGTATCTGTTCCAAATAGGCAATTGTAGATCTGAGCTGCCTTCATAAAGCTATTGAGAAAGTTAAATGAGATAATGTATGTATTTCTACTCAGCTGTCAGCAAACAGCAAAAAGTTGCCCCATGATCAGAACATCCATCTGTCTACCTCTTCATCCACTGACCCACTCATCTATCCATCATCCATCCACCCACCCATCCAACCATCCAGCCATCCATCCACCCACCCATCTATCTGTCCGTCCATCCATCCATCCATCCATCCATCCATCCATCCATCCATTCATCCATCTACCCATCTGTCCACCCGTCCATCTGTCCATCCATCCATCCATCCATTCATCTATCCACCCACCATCTATCCATTCATCTGTCCATCCATCCATACACCCACCCATTCATCTGTCTGTCCATCCATCCATCCATTAAAAAATATTGACTGAGTACCTGCTAGGGATCAGGCTCTATGTTCTATGCCCCCTTCCAAGATTCCTTTTCTCTTTCCCTTCCTCACTTTCCCAAGGACCAGTGTCTGACAAGATGAGTAGCAGAAAGATCATAGACCTTAGAGGGCCAGTTGGCTCCGTGACCTTGTGCAAATCTCCGAGCACATATGAACTCGACAACCTCATTTCTAAAAGAAAGGGGACTAGTTGTCCAAAGGCTTCTCTGGTTCCAGCCTTGCCACTGCTCTGCTCCTCTACCCAGGCCCAGACTGTGCAAGCCCCTGGGCTTCCTTCCCATTTCCAATAGGAGCAAAAAGTGGGGCTCTGATTCTGGTCCTGGAATTCTAGCACTACCCAGAGGCCAGTGGGCCCCCTTCCTCTCTTTCAGCCTTCCAGAGTTATCACAGAAACACAAAAAACTTTTTAAATATTTTAACCAAAATCAATGAAACCTAGTATAGTGAGCATCTTCTATGCCAGGAATTTTATAAATGTTATTTAGAATTACGATGTTCTTATTAATTGGTGAATGCTAGTATTGATCCCTATTTATTTATTTATTTTAAAGGAGAAGTGCAGGCAGGAATGAAGGCGAGGAGGCAGGCAGGCAGGAAGAGAGCGAAGGAAGAAACTTTATTTTATTTAGTTGTTCACATTGGTTGTTCCCCTCAGGCCTGGGTCTTGAACCCGGGACTTCGGGATGTATATGGGACTGCTCTCAGGGTGTATTAGACCTCAAGATCACCATGGCTTGCCCTAGTCCCTATTTTATAAACTGGGCTAGACCTTAGTCACTTATCTAAGGCCTCAGAGCTTTTAAGAGAGCCTCCATTGGAACCTACATCTACTTGATTTCAAACTTATTGCTGGGAGGCTTGACATTCCAAACGTAGGCTGACTAGTGGCAAGATGCTTCATCTGCTTGTCATTAAGTGTGTGTTGCCTGGGCATTGCCTGGCCTACTGAAGTGGACCAGCCTTGTCTCTTGGGAGAAGACGAGGGTTCGCACTTCCATCTAGAGCATGATTCCCAAGCTTTGCTGCAGGTTAGAGCACCCCAGTGCCTAGGCTATTCCCAGCCTGTCCAGTTTCCCTGGATATAGTAGGAAGGTGGTGCCTAGGTCAGCCTCCCAGATCCTAGTGTGCCACCAAGGGTGAGGACTAATGATGTAGGGCCATGACTCTCAGATTTTTCCATGCATTAGAATCACCTTGAAAGTTTTCTTAAAACACAGAGCTGGGCTGCATGCCCAGAGTTTCCCAATCAGTAGGTCTGAATGGGCCAGACAATTGGCATATCCCACGAACTTCCAGATGATGCCCACTGGAGAGACACGGTCCTACAGGATTCTCTCGCATGTTAGAAGGGCTCTTTCTCTGTCCGTCTCTCCTGTCTGGAGCCCTGTGTGCCCTCAGGCATGAAGCTTACAGTGAGTCCATCCAGGGCAGGAGATGGATTCCCGTAGTTGGCAGGCTGAGTGGGTGGTGGGGCCTGTACCTCTATGTCACTTGGCTAATGCGTATCCTCTTGACATTGGTCCTTGTGCTGTGTGTGCAGCAGAGTCCTGCCTCGGAGATAGGTCCACCTTCTGCCAGATGGAAGTGCTTGGCCGCTACTGCTCCATCCTCGGCTTCTACCAACTGTGCTGTGACACCTGTGCCAGGAAGGCCGAAGGTCCTGAGGCGAGCCCGCATCCTCACCTGGCCCTTCCACCAGTCTTCTCCACTCCTGGGGGCCCCTTACCAGGGCCTATGGCCCCTCCAAATGCTGTGGAGCCCACAGGGGAGGCGACGGGACCAGAGCACTATCTGCAGGGCAGACCCACCCAGCTCTCAGTACTTCTGGACACAAGCTCCCCCGTGACCCAGCGCCCGTTTGCTCTCCAGAAACTGAGCCACAGAGCATTCTGGGGCTCTCCTCCTAACGCCCCTCAGGGACTGCCTTGGGGCTGGACCGGGTCGCCAATCCCAATCACCAAGGATAAAGGGCAGCTCAGGGATGACCCAGAGCACCTGGGCACCAGCCTTCCCACCACCTCTCCGGTGACCTGAGCCCTCATCCAGCCAAGCTGTCAAGTTTACTCTCTGCACTGCTTCAGAGGCCACTGGTTCATGGGACACCCAGCAGGGTGAGGGCGAGCACAGAGCTCCTTTTAAATGATTCCCCTACTTTGGGGCTGTGACACTTTTCAGCCTGTGAAGTGGGTGTACGAGGAAGGAAACGATCAGGGAAAGCCCTAACTGGAGATACCTCAGCAAGCAACCTAGGCGACTGAGTCAAAACTCTCGCAGGCTCCTGTCTGTGTCTTCTGCCAGCCCTGGGGGTCACGTGATGCCCCCTCTGCACAGACACTGGGCCTCGGGGAGATCGAAAGCCTGATACTGGCTCTGTAGGCTGCTGCCTTCACCAGAACTTGTGAAGACCCGTGGAGGCCGGGCCAGGGAAGGAGGTGGGGGCTCACAGGCTCGTCCGAAAGGAAGTGGTTGGGGGCGATTGTGGTTTGAGGCTGCGTCTGCAGGGCTAGGTAGCTGACAGGCAAGAGCATCTCAGCCCCAGCTCTTCATAACGAGAGCTCCATGCAGCTCCTCCAGCCAAGGCCACCTTCGCTGGCTGGAGGGCAGTGTTCATGGTCACCACTAACCCTGCAGACGGCACTTCCTGTGGCTTCTGGTGCCTCCAGGTTACGGGTCTCACCCTACCCTACCTGGAAAGGGGCTTTGAACACTCTGGAATGAGTGTCTTCATCAACCAGGGGTTCCCAGCTGGTGCTAGACCCCTGACTGGACCAGGAATGAACACTTTAGTTATCACTCCAGGGCAAGAAGGAAGCCTGGCCTGGGGGTGACTTTGCAGGACACAGTGGAGGTGTGAGTTCTCAGGCTGTATCCCTGAATCATCACCCTTCTCCAGAGATCGCTCCTGGTGTCGGGTCTTCTCCCACCTGGCTTAAACTGGGTTAGTGGTGTGGTGGGTACTGATGTGGAGGGTGTTCAGGCCCCAGGGCTAGGGACCAGAGTCCACTCATAACCGGGCTCTGGGAATGACCTGGGCCACCCAGGTCACACGCCCAGCGCAGGATGTGAGCCTCTACCTGTCATTGTGAAGGAAACACTGACCCACAGCCCTGTGGGGCTTAGCTGTGATCTGTGTTACCTCCACGGGCAGGTAGCTTCCCCAGACCCTCTGGCTGTCATGAAGCATCCAGGTTCCCAGAATCATTCCCAGGGGTCCTCACTCCAGGTGCAGAGGCTGTCCCAGACTCATTAGCAGATGACGGAAGTGCTTTCCAGTTCTTCCTTCCCCAGGACTAGAGGGCTGTTCTGAGCCAGGCTAGAGGAATAGGATCATTGCGCCCCAGCTTGAACCCCACTTGGAGAGGCCCTAGAAGGGGCTCCCCAGGTACCCTCTCCACTCACTGCCTGGCCCTGGGATGCTGGAGCACACACTGAAGCATTCCTTTGAGACCCAGCCTGCCTGTGTGAAGGAGTGTCAATTCTTGTGCCTTTGAGATCCAGACCTTACATTTTCATGTATTTATTAACATTGTCATTGGTGTTTTGTTTTGGACCCCAAAATGTTGTGTTATGTTTTTCTTTCTCTCTGACTGGTCTGGGCTGGGCTGTAGCATGGTGCTTTGGGCTGAGGGTGTAAACAGGGAAGGACTGGAACCACAAGAAGACTTACCCTGCCTGGTCCCCCTGGCTCTGGAGTTCCTCTGAGCATCAAGTCTGGGTGGAGGCTGCGGTGGGGGTTCCCACTCAGTTTCCACCACCGAGAAGCTGTGTGACCTTGGACAAATTGCCATCCAGAATTTGGTCCACAGATTAGAAGTGCCTGGGAGGTAGTTTTGAGGTCTGCATGGAGAAGACCTTTCCTGGAAGATGTTGAGCACAGTGGAACATGGAAACCAGACAGCAGGCGGGAGGGTGTGATATGTCTTACTGGGCAGGGAGGGCCCCTATGAAACAAACTGTATGATTTAGAATGACCATGGCGTGTACTCTGTACCCCTTATCTGTGTCAGGCATCATGGATTTATTGTCACTCTTTCAGTGAGTGTGTAAGACCCCTCCCTAACATCTGTGGGGCCCAGGACAAAGTAACAGAGACCACCTAGGGGCCTCTCATACCTGAGTGTGGGTATTCTAGCCCTAAGTCCAAGTTCCATTTACATTCCTCCTTGGAAACTACCCCATTTAAACTGCTGCTTCTTGGGCCTAGAGGTGCACATGTGGTCACCCACCATGTGGTCCCTCCTTAGGAGGACTGACCAAGGGAAATTCTAGCACAGGCCCTAGAACTGTGCCGAGGACTGTTTAGGCAGGGAAATCTGTGGACCCGAAGGTGGCCTGCATTGAGGGTAATTCTAGGACCCAGGGGTCAGACACTCTTGGCATGGTGCAGTCCTTACCCTGGTGGGTGGTATGGACAGAGTGGGCTTTCCAAGAGCCCCAGCACCCTGATTGTAGGGGTGCCAACAAATTGTATGGAGCAGGGATAACACATGGAAACACCCCTGAATCCCCATCTGATGCCAATGGCAGACACAACTACTCCATCATTGTGCTTTTCCCCACTGAGCCTGCATTCCCCATGAGAATCCTTCACTGGCACTGATTGGTTGCCATTGCCAGGACAAGGGACTTTGGTCTTGGACTGGATCAGGAAGTTTAAATTCTGCACCCTTGAGAATTTCTGTTCCGTTAATATCTCAGACAGGACTGCAGTAGAGGAAGAGGGAGCCAGAGCCCAGCCCTGAGGAAACTTCACTGAGCTCCAGGACCCCACAGAGCTCAGTGGGGAGGGGTACACAAGGCAGTGCTAGGGAGCTGTAAGATTCTGAGAGACCCCAAGCTCATATGCTCATATGAGAAAAAGCAGTGAAAGCTTTTATCTTGCCTGCCTCTGAAAACAAAGTGACCAGACAATGTAGGGGACAGTGATGACGGGTGCCTCCCAGGAGTGACGTCAGTGACTGGCTTATTACTAGAATGAGACTAAGGGGACCTAACCCCGCTTGGGGACCAGATGAGCTACTGACTGCCACAGGAATGGCCAGAGTCAAGGTGCGGGTCTTCCTAAAGCCCCAGGCTGCCAGCTGTGGACTCCGGCTCCTTCTCTAGTCTTTCTAAGTGCCCATCCCTGCAAAGACTGTCAGCCCGGGCCCTGGAAACCCAAGTCATCTGCAGAGGATGGAGGGGCTACAAGGGCACAGAAAGAGCGAGCCCTGTCATCTACAGAATCCTTAGATGGTCAAAGGGCGGAGACTGCAAGGCAAGTGCGCAGGTGAACTAAATCCCAAAGGGTGCCGATCCCCGTTGACGGGAGGGCAGGGGATGCTCCACTGCCGACGGCGCGTGGAAGTGGCCAGCTTCAGGTGGGCGAGAAAATATAGCTGAACTAAGTCACTGTGGCGTTTATCGAATCGCGGCCGGTGCATGAAACAGAGTGAAGGCTCTGGGAGTTTCCCACGGACTCTGGTCTGGACCGAAGGGCTCTGGCCCTGTGGTCCCTCCTCTTACCTGGAAGGTGTCTCCCTGCAGTGGCAGACACAGCTGCTTGGGCTGACTGACACCACCATGCCACTTGAAGGCAAGGGACACTGCCGCTCTAAATGGATGGTCAGCTCAGCCTGGTGAAGGGCACCTGGAGATCCACCCCTAGAGCAGCCCTGAGGGGTCCCTTTTTGAGGTTCCCACTCACTAACAGAACCCTCATCCAGATATTCGGTGCCACACACCCTGCCTCAGCCAACCCCGTGCTGACAGGAGTCCGGCACCTCACTGCCTATGTGACACACGTTTTAGGGAACCCCATTCGCCTGGGAGCCCCAGATGCCCCATCTCAACCTCAGGCACCAGGCTTGGAATCCCTGCCTCCCTGGCGTGGCAGTTGGCTTGCAGTTCTCTCGGTTCTGAGCCCACAGTTGTACACACACTCAAGCAGACGCTTCAGGCCTTGTGCAAATGTCACTACCCGCAGCCCTACCACACGTTCTAGGGGGGAATCTGTGGGAACCCTGCAGGCCTGGGCTCATGTAATTCCCCTGCTCTTGGAAATGCAGGTGAGTTAGCAGTGCCCTCTGTGCATCCAAAGTGTCTTCACGTGCCCCCGGGTTCAGTCAGCCCCTCACTGTCCTACGAGCTCTGCCCGACTGCCCGCTGTGGAGAGTTGGCGCTTGTGAGGTCAGGGCCCAATTCTTCCGCATTCAGTCATTCACTCTGCAAACATGCATTGAGGACAGTGCGTTGGGCCCAAACCACGATGAACCAGGCAGTAGTGGTCCTGCCCTCACGGAGCAGACAGCCTGAAGGGGAGGCAGGTAACCAAAGAGTCAAGGATGAGGGGAGGAAGAACCTTTTGGTTTTCCATAGGAAAGGGCACACAGAGGGTGATATAATGGAGAATAAAGGCGTGGACTCCCTTCTGATAAGGCAGTCAGGGAGGCAACTCGGAAGAAGTGAAGATTGTGCCAAGAAGATTGTGTCCTGTCAGAAAAGGGGTGCAGTTTTGGGAGAGAACCCGGGAGGGACTCACGAAACATGGGATGATTGGACAGGGGTCAGGGCGGGAAGGACCAGGAAGAGACTGACACAATGTGATTTATCTTTTAAAGGTTGCCACACAGGGAATGGGTCAGAGAAAGACAGGCACCAGGCTACTGCCATTGTCCAGGAGACGTGGTGGCCTGGACCAGGTGTGGCAGAGAAGGTGGAGGAGGGCCTGCTTGGGCTTGTAAGTGGACTGGACGAAGGGTCAAAGGTGACACCCAGGTTTCTGAGCACTTGGATCCGTGAGGTGAGATGATGCAGGAGTCCAGAGTCAAGATCTATACAGCAGACATGCTAAGTCTGAGGCGCCCGTGAGTTGCAAGGACAGAGCGCCCGAGGGGGGCTCCAGGGAGAGGGCAGGGCAGGAGAGGGTGGGTGCGAGATTACCAGCTTTCAAGGCAGGTCTGGCAGCAGGGCACTGGAAGGATGGCTTCAGGGAGAGAGCTGCCAGGGAAGAACGGAGGGCCCAGGAAGGAGCCCAGGGGGCCTTCGACAGTCAAGTTCACGCCAGGGAGGGGAGCCGACACCAAACCTAAGCAGTCTTGCCACTCAGGAGACTTTTGGCCTTGAGTTGATGGCAAGGTCACCTGAGCCCAGGAAGAGCCTTACGCATGCGTTATGGGTTGGACTATGTCCCTTCCCCACAGTTCATATGCTGAGGTCCTAACTCCTAGTACCTCAGAATGCTCCTTATTTGGAAATAGCATCATTGTAGTTGTAATTAGTTAAGATAAGGTCACTGGAGTATGTCCTAATCCAATGTGACTGGTGTCTTATAAAAAGGGGAAAGTCAGACAGAAAGAACCACATGAAGGAAACACTATGTGAACACGAGGGCAGAGATCAGATGGCAAAGGTCAAACGATGCATCTTTATATCAGTGACAGTCAGTAATTGCCAGCAGACCACCAGCACCAGGAGCTAGCCATGGTTTCTCCCGCACAGCCCTCGCAAGGGACCCACCCAACCAACATCTGGATCTCCATCTTCTGGCCTCCAGAACTGTGACGTAATACGTTCTGTTGTTCAAGCTACCCGCTTTGCGGCACTTTGTTGCAACAGTCAAGAAATCGGCGGGGAAAGGAGCACATGGCAATCATCT
Source organism: Solenodon paradoxus (assembly GCA_004363575.1). Taxonomy (NCBI): domain Eukaryota; kingdom Metazoa; phylum Chordata; class Mammalia; order Eulipotyphla; family Solenodontidae; genus Solenodon; species Solenodon paradoxus. The sequence continues at coordinate 229,816 of RJWH01000701.1, forward strand.
AGAAAATAGGGCCTAATGAAAACTGGGCAGTGTCACTAGAACAAAACACGCTGTACTGGATGGAAGAAGATATTGGTACATCATACATTTGACAGGGGATTAATATCATGATATTTAAAGAACTCATAAAACTCAGCAGTAATCCTGTCTAAAAATGGGCAGAGGATATCAGAGGACACCTCTTCAAAGACAATGTACAGATGGACAAGAGGTATATGAAAAAATGTTCTTCACTTATTATTAGAGAAAATCAAATGAAAACCACAATTAGATACCACCTTACATCAGTGAGAATGGCATACATCAAAAACACAAGAAAATGATAGGCCTTGCTGGAGTAGTAGTTTCATCAGCCGACTCTGGCAGGCAAAGTCCACCCACATCACAAGAACCGGGGTTCACATTCAGGACTGGGGGAACAACGAAGATGAACACCAAATAAAGCATAAAATGAAATAAAATCTTCCTCCTCATCTCTCCTCATCTTGCCTGCCTGCCTGCCTGTCTGCTTCTGCTTGACTTCATTTAGGCCTGCAACTTTCCTTTTAAAAAAACAGACAAAAGAAGACAAGAAGTAAGTGTTGGCGAGGGTTGGAGAGAAAGGGACCCTCATACACTCTTGGTGGGAGTGAAAATGGTGCAGCCACTTTGGAAAACAGTATGGAGGTTTCTCAAAAATTAAAAATAGAACTACAATGTGATCCAGTAATTCCACTTTTAGGTACTTATCTGAAGAATGTGAAAATAGTAACTCAAAAAGGCATATGCATCCCTATGCTTATTGCAGCACTGTTTATAACAGTTAAGATACAGAAGCAACCTACATGCCTATTGATGATGGAAAAGGAAGATCTGGTATAGATATACACAATGGAACACTACTCAACCATATGAAGGGTGAAATTTTGCTATTTGCAACTTAGAACACAAGGGAATTTTGCTGAGTGAGATGAGTCAGAAGGAGAAAGACAAATAGTGTAATGACTTCACCTGTATTTGGAATGTAGAGAAACAGTGCAAATGAAATAACATATAATTAAAACAAACCTGGTTATTAATAGGCTGAGGTTGCCAGAGGGTAAGTGAGGACTGGGATTATGTGGTGGAGTGAGTTACATACTATTGACCTATATTTTCCCTTTCCTTTCTGTCTTGCTGCATATTTTGGTTTGTTTTGCAATAATAATAAATATTACGAAGAGGAGGAGGAAGCAGCAGCAAATATAAGAATGGTAAGATGATCATATATGAGATCACCTATATTGCCTGTAGGTAAAGATTTTAAAATGTGAAATAGTAAAGTAAGTGGAACATGAAATGTTATTCGAAAGGGAAGAATGTTCTTCAGATCCAAGAGTGAGAGGAGGAATTGGGTACAGAACCCTGAGAGGTCAGCCCCACACTGTTACCTCCAGGAAGGGCATATCAAAAAAGAAATGCAGACGTAAGTACAGTTGCACGGTGTTTAAAACCAAACCATACCAAAGCAGAAACATGGCTATCAGAAGTGAAAAAAAGAAAAGAAAAGAAAAGAAACAAAACTGAACCTTCCATTTCATCTCCTAATTACTCTAATCATGAAGTGACTCCACATACCTCAGCCTCCTTGTCAGCCTGGGCTGTTCCTGGGCCAACAATTCCTTGGCCTAGGAGGCCTGCCTCCCCTTAGCACCTTAAAAAGTAGACCTACCCTTCAAAGCCCAGTTCCCAGGGACAGCCTGAACCTGGTTATCCCAGACTCCCCAGGGAATGGCTTCCAAGGCCACTTTCTCTTCAATGTGTGACTCTCAAGGCAGAGAGGTGCTGATGCTCCATGTCTGCAGAAGACCCAGGAATCTTTTGACTGTGGGAATCGGGAGGGGTTCAAGACAATCCCACCTGGAACGCTATGGGCCGGGTGTTATCTAACCCAGGTCCAGCCACTCGCCACCTGAAAAACAATACTTGAGAGCCGCATGTTGAAGAGAAAGCAGGCACTCACTGAGGCAGTGGGAGCCCTGCAGTCTCGGATCCACCTCCCTAGCTGCTGGCTTACAGAGGCCATAGAGACAAGGCACGTGAGGAGTGGGCAAAGCAGCGGGAGGAGAGGCATTGTTGATGGCAGTGTCGTGGAGCTGACAGGGAGTCTTCTAGCTTCCCAAGCCCATCACGTGTCTCCCTGCCTCAATGGAAAATTGGTTTATTCATTATCTGTATATGTTAATAAATGCCATCAATTCTTTGGTTTATGATTAGCTGATTCTGCTGGACGGCTAGGTTCCCTGGAACCCACTTTTTTTGCTTGGTCATGGAGAGACAGCGGCTCACAGTGCTATAGCGGCTTACATACTGCGCAGGAGCCCGAAACAGGCTCCTGGAATGCTCGGATAACATGCACCAACACTGTTCTGGGATCTGTACTGGCAGTTGGCCAGTTTGCAAGGTACTGTCAAGAAATAATTTCATTCTGCTTTATTCCCTGCTTGGCAGATGGGATGCTTATGCACTGATAAGTAAGGCACTGCCCAAGAGATGCATTCGGAACTGGAATAAACCAGATGTGGGCAGAGCCATAGAGGGCCTGGACCTGCCCTTCGCAGGTCAGTGAAGTGATAAGGGGCATAGGTGGACCCTGTGCGGGAAGTGCTGGAGGCTGGCAAAGCAACAGAGAGGGATGCCGAGCATGGGCCTCAGGCTTCATGGACCACCCAGCCTGGTCTCGGGTGAGTGCCATGGAAGCCCAGTCTCAAGAGGAGTGAGCCATTTCCGGTCCCGGCCTTTTCCTTCTCTCACCTTCGGGTTGGTCCTTCCTCACCCCACAGATTAGTTTCTTGAGTTCAAGTCTCCAAAAGAAATTTCAGGACCACACAAAGTCATCATGCGTAAGAAGAGTTTTATGGAAACAAGGAAAAAGAAAAACACTCTGAAGAGTGAGAGTGGGTCCTCCATTGCAAAAGGAGGAAAAGGAAGAGGAGGCGGATGGAGGGATGACTCTCAACCTCAGACAGATCGGTTTTGGGGAGCTATTTTGTTGACTTGTCTTCCTGTTTGGCCCATCTCTTTTGTTGATCAACTTAACTTTTTCATCTTTTGTGTTGATTCACTTGTCTTGCCGTATGCAGGTATTTTTATTTGAAGTCAATCCTGTTTTCAACTTCACCTCCCTATTGTTCTGTCTCTTTCAAAAGGGCTTGGCTAACTCCCCTGGCCCTGGCAGAGGCAGGACCCAGGTCATTCTTTTTCCCGGTCCTTTTGGCACTAACAGCTCTTCTGGTCTTTGGGCGCCCTCTGCTGGGGGGAATCAAAGAGATGGGGATCAAGGAGAGAAGGGGAGAAGCAGCTTGTGCGGTTGCTCCCATACTCAGGTTCAGGAGGAAGGGGTTCCGGGACCCATGTGGCTGTCCTGGGGAAGGGCAGGCCTTCCTTTGTCCCCCACTCATTTATGGCACTGCCAGGTTGGCACAGGCTCCCATCAGTTCTCTGGTCGGTTACCAAATCGCTCCTGAGGCCTGCAGACAGGAAGGCACTGGATCCCGGATGAAGCTGTAGAAGATAAGAAAAAATCTTTTGTGATTCAAATGTATGAAAATCTCACCCTGTTCCAAATGACAGTAGCAGAGCTCATGAAAGAAATCTCAGGAGGTTTTGGCCAAGCAACCACCAACAAAAATCATTAAAAACAAAATGACTATAACCACTTTTGCTGACTAAGTGGTGGCAGAATTTGAACCACTGAGTAAAGAGGTCCACACCACCTGAGATGCTGAAGAAAGGAGAGACTGGAGAAAGCTCTAGGTAGAGAGTAGACCTGCCTCCTTAATGTGGAGGAGAAAGTATTTTGGGGGATGGAGATGAGGGGTAAAAAAGACAATGGTAGAAATGGCAGGCTTCATAGGATTTGGTTTCCTAACACGCCTAGTATTTAATTAAATTGGTTGTGTTGCTGTCTTTCCAAATCTTTGGGAATGTACACACCCAAATTAAGGGCTTTGCATTGAGTGAAGATTTTTGTTTATTTTGGTGCAAATTGAGAAAAACAGAAGGATATGTGGATGAAGACAGAGGAGCAGAGTGCAACCCATAAGTGGGTATATATAAGGCCAGGGTGTCAGAAGAGGACCCCATTCTGTGTGTTCTTTGGAGCTTGGTAATAGAAATTAGCCAAGGTCAACTATAAGGTGAAAATGTTTGGCCTGAATGTAGCCTTTTCTAGTTTTCTTTTCTAGACCAAGAACTTCAGATCAGCAAAGGTCATATGGGGCCTTGGAATGCTCTGGGGGTGACAGAGGCCAAAGTTCAACTCCAGAGCCTGTAAAGAGTCCTACAAACCCTTCTTCAACCTAATGTTTTCCCCCATACAGCCAGGGGCGATGAACACCAGCATGCTGGAAGTCACTTCACAGACTTGGAGAATTTCCTGGAAAAACCCTCACCTATTTCTGCTTTTGCATTTCTTTGTGACTACAGACCTGCTATTTTCTTGCAAATTACAGGCACTGGAGAAAGGCTGTCCACCCAAAAGTCCCTCCCAAGAGTATAAATCTGACCGCCCCCGCCCATCCAAGACAGGAGCAAAGCCTTTTCTGCCCACTCGCTCTCTAGCCATGTGCTCTCACTTTATGTCTCCCCCATTTTCTCTAATAAAATTATTATTCTATTTAGCATTTAATTTGATTTATTTGTTTTGGTTGCTTGCCCCAGTTTTTTATTTTTATTTATTTGCTTGTTCCCCAGAAGGTTTGGGGATTTCTTGGTTCAGGAGCATGGAAAGAGTAACCCAGAAAATGCTTTGAATATGCAAAAGAGTTTACTTGGAACTCTGAAGCAGGATGGCTCGCTAGAGAAATGCACCAGCCCAGGGGCAAGGGCTTCTGGCTGCTTTTATAGCAGGGTGGGAGTAGTTGCAGATAGGAGGCTGGGTAACCTTTCAGATTCAGGCCCTGGTACTGCTGCAATTTACTCAGAGTCCAGAGATAAAGTGTCTGTTAAGAAATTTATTAAGATGTTAATATAAGGCATTAGTCTAAACAATATGAAGATCATGTTGATCATACGGATCAAAAATGACAAAGAAAAGGGCCTAGGGTCCAAAAATGTGCAACCAGGAAAGACTGAGATAAAGGTCCGTGGAGAATCCTGTCCAAATGCCACACATAATAGGGGTCCCAGCAAAAAATAGCATCATCCATGCCTTTTGAGGGGGGACCCTTGTCCTACCATTTACTTTGGTTTTTCACCCTTGACTTTAATTGTTTTTCTTTCTCTAGTTGCTTTAAATGTAGTGTCAGATTGTCTATTTGTAATTTTTCTTTTTTCTTGAGATGGATTGTAATGAATTCCCTCTTAATACTGCTTTTGCTGCATCCCATAGATTCTGTTTGTTAGGCTGGCCCAGGGACAAAAGCAGCAGCGGCCATGCCCCGGAAAAGCCAAGCCCGGGAAAAAGGTGGATGACGTCAGAATAAGGGATGCAACCCCCACACCTGGATTCACAGGGCCAATCCCAATCGCCATATGGGAAGCCCGCGAAATTCCTCTGCTTAAAGAGCCAGTACCCCTTTGTTCTGGGCGCGACTTCCAAGCCCGCGACTTCCCGGCCCTCTGCGGACTTGGGAGTTTCGCCCGGCTGTGCAAACCCCAATAAAGCCCTGGCTATACGACATTTTTTGTCTGATTGAGCTTTTCTCCTCGCGGAGCCCAGAAAAACCTTACACTGATAACTTGTGAGCTTGTGTCTTCATTCTCGTTTGTCTCTATTTTTTAAGTTTCTCTTTGATTTCCTCTTTTACCCACAAGTCATTCAGAAGCACATTGCCTAGTCTCCAATTAATTTGGGGGTCTTCCAATTTTTTGTGTGTAGTTGATTTCTAGTTTTAAGACATTGTGTTCAGAGAAGAGGTTTGGTATGATTTCAGTCTTTGTGTTATGTTTTGAGACATGTGTTGTGTCCCAGTTTATGATCCTTGAGGATATTCCATGCAAACTTGAGAAGACAGTGAAAGCCACGGTCATTGGAAGAAGTGCTCAGTATATGTCTATTAGAACTAACTGCTTCACATGATCATTTAAAGTTACTATTTCCATGTAAATTTTATGCCTGGTTATCTGCCCATTGTTGTAAATGAGGTGTTGAAGTCTCCCACTATTACTGTGTTGCTGTCAATGTCAGTGTCTCGCATCAGTTCTAATAATACTTGCTTAATATATTTTGACGGTGCTTCATTTGGTGCATATCTGTTAGTAAGCATTGAGCTTCCTTGCTGGATGACCCCTTAATCTTATAGTGTCCACTTATGTCTTTTGTTATGCTTTTTAGTTGAATATCTGTTTTATTCAGTATACGTATGACCATTCCTACTTTTTTCATTTGTCATTAGACTGTAGGATTGTCTTCCAACCATTGACTTTTGTTCTTTCTTTTTCTTTTTAGGTGGGTGGGGTGTAGTTATATTTTGACTGGTTTCCCTTTTTGTTTTTTTCTTTACTTTTTCTCTGGAGATGTATTTTGAGGTTACCTGAGGTTAACATTAAGAATTTTAAGTTTATTTCCTATTTTTATTTGAAAGCAGATTAGTCTTACACTCATTCTAATCATCCACGTTTTATTCTCCTCGCCATTTTTAAAATATTTTTCTGTCTTACTGTCTTTAAGTGGGGTTTCTTTATAATTCATATAGTATCCTTTGGTATTTTCTGTAGAACCTGTTTTGTGGAGATGAATTCCTTAACTTTGCTTATTTGAAAAGCTTTTTATCATTCCTTCAATTCTAAATTATAATCTCTCAGAGTATAGTATCCTAGGTTGAAAATCTTTTTCTTTTTTAGCACTTTGACTATATCATGCCATTCCCTTCTGGGCTGTAGAGTTTCAGTTGAGAAATCAGCTGATGATCTTATGGTGACTCCTTTGTATGTGACTAGTTTTTCTCTAGCTGCTTTTAAGATTTTTTATGTCATATTTTGGTGACAATGTGTCTAGGTGTTGGTCTGTCTGGGTTTCTTTTGTTTGGAACTGATCTTCCTGAATATGGAGTCTTGCTTTATTTCCTAGGGAAATTCTCAGCTATTATTTTTCTTATACAGTTCTGCCCCCTTTTCTCTCTCTTCTCCTTCTGGACCCCTATGATACAAATATTGTTCCTTCTGATGTTATCTCATAGGTCTTGAATGCTGTTATTGTTTCTTTGCATTCTTTTTTCTCTTTGCTGGTTTGCTGAGTGCATTCTCTGCCTTTTATTCTAGCTCACTGGTTCTGTTGGAGGCTTCATCCATCCTACTCAAGTCTCTCTGTTGAGTTTTTTAGTTCAGCTATTGCGTTTTCTATTTCTTTGACATCTTTCTTCATTTCTTCTCCTTTTTGTTATTCCGTTTTTTCCCTCTTTTGTTTTCTTGATTTCCAAGAGAATACTTATTACTGTTTCCCTAAATTCATCCTCAGAAAATTTGCACATTCTGTTATCCTCAGATTTTTCCCTGGGATTTTAATTAGATCCATATTTCCACATGCATTTCTTTGTCTTCATTCTGTTTGGCATTCTGTTTTTATTTCTGTGCGTTAGGTTTCCCTGATGTGATGGCCTTGTGTAGGGTATCGTCTTATACCAAATAAACTGCTGTGGGGCAGCAAGGCCTCTCCTCTGTCTGGATGGGGTGTGTGTGTGTGTGTGTGTGTGTGTGTGTGTGTGTGTGTGTGTGTTCCACATGCAGGTGACTTGGGGACTGGACAGAGAGAAGGAGAGCAGCTGTAGGCTCATTGAAGTAGGGCCACATGACCCTAGATCTAAGACCACATTCTGTAACACCCTCTAAGGGTCTGGTGCCCGTGATAACATCCCTCAAGACACCCTGCCCAAGTACAGGGCAGAATATTTCCCCGAACAGACCACCTGGCAGGTACAGCTGGTTTCTGCACCCCATTGACAAGGTCTTTCCTGGAAAGCTCAGTTCTTTTTTCTACTCTTGAAGTTAATCTAATCAGCACTGATGTAATTTTGTTCCATAAAACCACTGCACTGTTCACTGCCATTTTAGTGGTCTTCTTCTACTGATAAGCCACTCACGGGTTTGTAAGTAATAAATTCATGTTTCATGCAGCTGGGGCTCTGGGTAATTTCTTTGGGGTTGGGAAGAATTATGCTCATAATCTGGGCAACTTGGGTCTGCTGCAGCGCATCAGCTTTACACGTTACCTGGTGGAAGGGGGCAGATAGCAGGCATCACCGGGCACCCCATAGTCCCCAGCCACAGCATTACCATCCCACACATCAGCAAGGAGGACCAGAGGATGACGTTCTTCATGGGGAGGTGGGTCACAGCCTACAGAACTCCCTGTCACTGCCACTTGGACTCTGACATCGGGAAACCCCAATGTGAGATACCGGGTGAATCCTCACTGCCCAGAGGCCCTGCCCCTGCCAGCTATTCTAGACCTGGAACCTGTGGTAACGCTCTGGTGGGGAAGCATCACCTGAAGTTGATTCTGACACCACGGGCCAGTGAAGGCAGGTGAAGGCGTCTCTGAGCCACTCATATTGCAGCTTCAGCTCTCCCGGTCCTGTCCTCCAAGAAACCCACTTCAGTGATGGATCTGTTGGGACTATGACATCCTTAGATTTATGAGGCTTCTTGTATCTAAAAACTAGAATGATAGAGGGATGGAGTGGGGGGCGATGAACTAGAAAGTGCTTAGAGTCCCTCATAGATCAGGCTAGATGATCCATTGTAAGGAACTGGTGATGCTGCTGTGGGGTCACTTGCTTGGCTGACAGGGCTCTTTATGGGTCCTCATAGCTGCCAGAATCCTTGTTCTTCTGTACAGAGTAGGACTCCTGGTAGATCTCAGATATCCTCCTCAAACCAAGCACAGAGAACCCAGCTGCTAAGACCGGGCATGGGGTGGGGCAGACCCAGCTAAGGGTAGGAGGAGGGAAGAGACATCACCCTATCTGGGGAGATAAAGCAGACTATAACTTTGGCGTGGGGCTCTCAAAGACTTGAAAATCAACAGCAAAATCATCAGTCTTGCCCTGCAGTGCTACTTGAGGACCTGGGGAAGATATCTTGTCTGATGTCGTCCTCCTTAGCCATCTCTGCCGAGGGCAGCAGTGCCTCTCCTGTGGCCTGCCTCCCAGCGGCCATGTGATGCTGTCCAACCACACTTGACCCTCAGGACCATCCCAGACTGGAGCTGTACCTGGGAGAGACTGGTTCAGCCCCAACTGATATCCAGCCCCTGGGGCCTCTGCTTCATCTGAAAACTGTGAGTCCACTTGTCCAGGAGGGAAAGGGTAGCAAAACCCTTGAGAACAGAAGGCCACAGGGAGTGCCTGGTGTAGGAAGAAATTAAAAGGTTATTTTGAATAAATGAATGGATAGATTGCCTTAGCGACTGTGAGTCCGAGGGAGGACAGGCTTAGGACTTGAGCCCTGAGTGTGTGCCGCTCAAACACTGTGTAACCTTGGGCAGGCAACTGACCTCACAGTCAACCAACCCCGTGTCATGGCAGGTGAAGACAGGTGAGATCATGCCCCAGCTGGGCACATAACAAATGCCTGACAAATGATAGCGCCACCACTATTATCATTTTCGTGAATATTACTAATAGCAGCAAGTGGCCTGAGGATGACTTTGCAGGGCCCTCTTTCCACTGCAGTCTTGGAAACATCCTCAGTCCCTTTTGGGGTCCACTGGGAAAGGTGGTACAAGGGTGATGGTGAGCAGAGCTCCAGTACTGGAGTGCCCTGTCTATCCAGGAGGTGAACTTCAAGCTACTCTGACTTTGTGTCTGTTCCCATACCTGCCCCGTGCTCAGCAGGGCCCTGTGATAGTGCCAGCCAGATGCTCAGGGCCTAACAGTTTCCACTAGCTCTGTGATCTGCAAGCTTCCTCTTGCCATTTTGTCCCCTGGGAGGAAGTGTCCCAGTATTTTCTTGCCTAGGTGCCAACTTTTCTATGTTGGGAAGGAAAAAGTTTCCTCGACCATGTTAGGGTCTCAAACTGGGTCAGAAAATGAAACTCCAAAGATGAATTAACAGGAGAAAAGCATGTCAATTTATTTAACAGAAATTTTGTGTGATGTGGAAGCCTTCATCAGAAGACCAAAGAAAGAGCTAGACCTGAGTGTTCGTGCTAGGTTTGATGAAGAGGCGGCTGTGTGGAAGTATGACAGGATAAGGCATAGGAGGCAGGCAGATAAGGAGTCGGAGGCAGGTGCAGTAAACGGGGGACTTAGTAAGGCCTGGTAGTTAGGACTCTTCTTAATGACACTTTGTCTTCGAAAGTAAGGAGGCTTTCTCCCTCCACATGGGAGGGCACCCATCACGTGGGGGTTGATGACCCGATTTAGAGAAGGGCAGAGTGATCTTCTTGTTTCTGTCATTTGCTCAAACTTCTTCAGCTTGACGGAGACTACTTCCTGGTGGGCAATCAAATGATGATGTCACCAGAACTTTCTTAATTTGCGGTCTGCTTGGTAGGAATTGGCATTCCTAATGATGCTTCCAAGAGCCTAGAACATTTGAGTGGCTTTCTGATTCCATATCCGGCTGACCATCTGACTGAGTAGGAGGCAGAACAAAGGTTTGGGAGTCCAGAGACTCAGGTGTAGCCCAACTCTGCCTGTCTTCATGTCTGACCATAGTCTCTCACTTTATCTGTCACTTGCAAGACAGGGGAAACCACATCTCTTTGATCCTTTCATGGAATGGTGTGAAGACTGTGTGGGAGAATGACCATGGGACCACTTTGGAAGTGTTAGCCTGTCCCCTGAAAAAAGAGTTGTCAAAAAAGTAGCTGTGATGATAATAATGTGGCTCTCATTCTAGACAGATTTCTGGAAATGGGTGCAGAATACACACTGTATCCGGCAATGTGCTACTCCCATCCTCTATCTAATAACTCACTAAATCCTTGCAGTGACCCTATGAAGTTGATATGATGAGTATACCTATTTTATGGATGAAGAAACTGAGGCTCAGAGAAGTGGAGTCACTGGCCTAAAGTTACACAACTAGCAAAATTAAAGAAAATTTTTGAATGGGTGGCTAAGAGAAGGCCATGTAATTGATAAAACATCTACCTGGGATTCTGTTACCCAGTAAGTGACAGTGTTTACAAAAAGAAAAGGACCTGATCTTCCTAGTATTGCATTCAGAGCCCAGACAATTCACTCAAAGATTAATCTAATGGTGCTGCTGGGAACAATATTCAGCGAAGGCAGAAGCCAAGGCTCAGAATAATGGTGTTAACTGCAGCAGGTCACCTAGCTACTGGCTGAGCCTGGTTCTAAAGTCACCAAGTCTATCCTTCCACTCTGTCAATTAACAGCAGAACTGGAACTTGAGCAGGGCACAAAGGTCTTGACCTAGACAGATAAAACAAAATGAGCAACCAGTGTCTTTTGCAACCAATGGAATTGGATGGCCTACAGCTAATTTTCTGTAATTTGGAAAGCAGTAAAATGCAATTCACACCGAACTTTTCCTGATCTGCCACTATGGGCAAGACCTTCTCCAGGGCCTAGCTCACTGGGCAATTGTTCCAGGCAAGAGCAAGATCAGATCGTCTCAGAGCCTCTGGACCCTTGTCATGTGGATGCAGAGTATAAGGGAAGGGGTGGGGGGAACTAAAGAGCGAGCATATGGACATGAATGAGTTACGGCCTGTTGAGAAGGGACAGCATGTGGGGAATAATAAGGGAAAAGCTTAGTTTAGATAAATCAATGCCTTGGCAGTGAAACAGAAACCTTGATGTCTGGAATGCCAGGTGCCTGTCGGCGAGGAACAACTTGGCTGGAGGGGTTTCTGATGTATTGTTGAAACTTACTAAGAAGTTAAAAGTTAGCCAGTTAGTTAAGACATTGTGTAACTGCAATATAGCCTTTTGTGCGTGACCTCAACTATGTGAACAATGGTTGTAAAAATGAATGATTCATATCTTGCACTTTTTTGAAGAAAAAAGTTCCTTGTGCAATGACAATAAATATGCAAGGAGTCAGATGCTCGGTGTGACCATCCTCAGAGACTCTTCACCCTCTGACCCTGCTTTCACTCCACCTTAGACTCTTATCTTTCTCAGTCTTTTGCAGCCTCCTTCCTGTTCCCCTGTTCTCCCAGACAGAAATCCCAGCAACAGCATATGCGTCCTGAGCAGGGCAAGTCTTGTAAATGGGGCTGGGGACTATGGTAAAAAGGGAGCTTATGCAAAAAGCAATAAGATCTAATGTTTCCACAACTTCTGATGTTTGAAGAGACCCTCCAAATCCTGATTCGCGAAAAAGAAATAGCCCAAAGATCCAATGAAGTTTATTAACAGTCTGGGTTTGGGCCTTGGGCTGTAGGCTGCCTCCGTCTGTTGAACTAGGCCAAGGTAGCCTAGACTGGATCATCCTTGGCAATCAGTTCGAAGCATCATTTCTGGGAGCCCTTCCTCCCTACCTCATTGGCCTTTCTCTAAGTCCATGGCATGCAGTTCCAGGTCAGGATGCTTTAAAGGTTCAGGACCCTGCAAGGAGAGCCCTGGCGAGAACAGCTTAGAGAGGTATGACGAGCAGCTGTGAAAGAGAGGCCATGCAGTACTGGCCCGGGAGCCAGCGAATCTGGGTTCTGGCTGTGTGACTGAGGTGAGTCACGTCTCTCTGTATGCCCCAGTTTCATAGTACGTTGACACACTATATGCTATGCTGATGAAATATCTGGGCGACTCCTTACTGGTTATGACAAGTTACTTAACCTTACTTGTTAGTTAATCCTTAACAAATTACTTTCTGCTTCAGTTTTCTCATCCAAAGTTGGGGATAATAATATTTAATCTCTGGCATGCCCTGGTGGAATAGAGGTTGGATTCAGTCCACCTACATTCCAAAGTCCCAGATTTGTGTCTTAGGGCTGGCAGGAACAATCGATATGAACAACTAAATAAAATAAAATGTTTCTTCTTTCTTTCTTTTCCTGTCTGCCTGCCTACTAGCCTCCATTCCTGCCTGCACCTTTCCTTTAAAAATTTTTTTTTTTTTTACACTTATTGTTCTGAATGCTAACAAAGATGTGTGTGAAATGCTAAGGATAGTGTCCGAGACATAGAAAACTTTTAACAAATGTTAAAAATATTATCAGGAATGCCACTTAAGTGTACAGTTTGAATTCAGAATCACAGACTAATTAAGATAAGAGAATTTAGCGAAGAGAGGGGTGTACCGAGGCCCCAAGAATGGAGGGACTTGCCTGGGAACAGGCAGCACATGAGGACAGGGCCATGTGCCCACCACGGCATCTCCCTGGCAGTGTTTTGGTAGAGGCACTGGGATGTGTCTGGTGATCACAGGTCCTTCACCCAAGTGCTGCCCATGGTTAGGAGGGATGATTTCCTCCTTCCAGTGTAGAGAGTCATAGTTGGGGCCCACTTCTATTTCAGCAGAGGTGACTACAACCAGAAGTACTGCGAACAGACTTCCTGCCACCGGAAGAAAACACCTGAGCAGTCCTCAGCCTGGGTTTATTCATCATCTCTGAGAGCAAACAACATCTTCATGGCATGGAAAACAGAGCTGGGCTACCCAATTTAATACCAACTCTTAGTGTGAGAGACTCAGACGGCAGAGGACACCACGAGCCTGTGGTCCCACAAAGTGAAATGCATTGACAGGCTGTAGCCAGGGAGCTTGGAATATCATTGGACAAGCGGATGAGGGAGAATCTTTTCAAGGTTTGGGCTCCTACTGAAGGCCCTGGAAGGGTCCCAGGAAGCAGGTGCCAGTTCTGGATGGGGGACTGTTTCCGAGGCGTGATTAGAAGTGGGGGCTGGAGACACATCCTTGTGGCTCAGATGACTGAAACGCTGTGTGAGGACCATGTAAAGCCCAAGGACCAGGGTTCAATCTGGGGCTGAGGTGAAAAACCAAAATCAAGAACTAAATAAATGAAATGAGCGCCTCTTGAAAAAGAAGCAGGGGCTAAATAGGGCTCAGAGCTGCTGTGAGGCACAGGTAGCTTAGCAGCTGGGCATCTCCAGTAGGATAATAAGATATTTTAACAAAAATCAATAAAAATAAAAACAGCCTTGAGAGTTCACAGTGAGAAAGTGAGAGTCACTCAAAGATGGGGTAATTGTGAGATTTTGTAACTGCTGCAAGACTGTGGCAGCACATTTGTGCCAACTTGGCACCTGCTCGGTCAGTGTGTGTCCCCATTTTGATGAACAGCAGGGCTGCCTTAGTTTTTTTTTTGGGTCCAAATTGATTCAAGTTTTTAACCCTTTTGAGGCCTCTACAACCCAGTTCAGCAAAAATTAAATCACAGTTACTATCCCAACATCTCGGTTACTACTTTTATTTCCTTTTGCATATTGAGATGACCCAAAGGAAATTAAAATGGCAAAGAAGGGTCACACATGTAGAAACTCTGGCAGAGTCTCAACTGAAAGCACATGCCTTGTGAAAATTCCTCTAGAGAGGTCACAATTTAGGGCATTGCGGCTCCAGGAAAAGACACCTGCCTTATTCCCTGAAAAAATGCGTAGTGATAGAAGTTGATCAAAGTGAAAGCTCAAAACCTCATGGGTGTTCTTCCAGTTTGGGAAAGGGGTTGTGGCTTGAGGAGTGCCCACTGGACAGCTGAACACCTGGTCCGAGTCTCCCACTGGGGATGAGGAGCGTCTTGGACAGAGATGCAAGAACTGCTAAGATGCACTTTTCTCCTCTCCCACTTGGCAGGAAGAAAGCATGTAGGTAGTAATTGCTCCATGTCATCATCTCTGATGCTAAAAACAAGCTCAGCTCAATGGGATTAAGAAACTGTTGTGATGCATCACAGACTTGAGACCCTCGAACCAAAAGGCTAGTGTGTGATCCTTGCAGGATATCCCCTGCTGTACTAGGAAAGTTCCAGACAGGGTGGCGTGTCCCCATGTATGAAACAGAAGCTTTGTTTTTAAAAACAAAATTTCATCTGAATTAACTTTTCTTCAGAGCAGATACACAAATGGCCTTGAAGCATGTGAAAAGTTGCTAACGTCATGAGCTGCACATTAAAGCTGTAATGAGCCATCACTTCACACCCGCAAAAATGGCTATCATTTTTTAAAGCTGGGTGTTGGCAGGATGTGGGGAAATTCAAACCCTCACATATTGCTGATGGGAATGTAAAATGTGCAGTTGCTTTAGAAAACAGTCTGGCTGATCAAAAAGTTAAACATAAAGTTATCATATGAACCAGAAATTCCACTCCTACAGATACCCAAAGGAAGTGAAACATCCCCACAAATACTTGCTCATGAATATTCGCAGCAGCACTATTTGCAATAGCCACAAGCTATTGCTCTCAACCATGGCCAGCATTTAGATGAAGGACTCATGATCGTTGAACTCAAATGAAGTTCTGATTCACAACTGAATTATTCTTGAGCACGTCTAACTCCCATGGCATATGGGGATAGAGTTGGCCTAGTGCAGGTGACCAGGAAGGCAGGCCTGATGCCACTCATATGTCCAGGAAGGCCAGCCACCTGCTTGTTTTCCAAATAATGCTTTGTGAAGTGTCTGAAGCCTTTACATTCCCCCAGGTGGCTGTCTCCCTGGGATTTAGATCACTTAAAACATGGAAAGATGCAGGCCTGTGAGGGGACTTTGAAGAGGGCTGTGGGAGTCAGAGTCAAACTCTGTCTTGCTCCATGTCTAAGGCTGAGAGAAGAGAAGCAAGAGGAAGAGTGGGTGAAGTGACTGGAAAAGAGAGGAGTCCAAGTCTCTCCTCTGGGGACAAGTGGGCATTGGGGTGTGGCCTGCAAGATGGTGTGTAGCAGAATGAAAAGGAGCCTTGTTTGAGGCTCCCGACAGCTCTAGATTTGAATTGACTTCTCACTGGCTGTGAGTTTTGACCTGCTGCTGTTGCCGTAAGCCTCAAATTTTCCACCTGGAAAATGTGGATCAAGATTCCTACCTTATGGGTTGTGTGAGCATCGAATGAGTTGTCCCAGACAATGATAGCTTAGCCATCTGTGTTTTGGAAATATAGGTTTGTGTATCATGGTGTTTAATCCCACAAGGTTATTGTATGTTCATGGTTCAGTTTGTCTTTCTCAGAATAGCCTGAGGGCTGTTCAGAGAGATCTGTTCACAATCTACCCAAAAAAATATATAAAGGACAAGCAATCTGGCCCAGGAAGTTTCTTAAGTGTAATGAAAATAGGCACAAAGGCCAGGCAATTACACGAGACTTTGCAGGGATTGCAAAAGCAAACATGAGATCAAGAAAGCAAAATAATTAAGTTTGAAGGATGGGCTAAGCAACTTTGAAGTACACTCTGTGGAATAAGAAAATGGTGAGAATCCGCAGTGGCCAATGTTGATCTCACAGCAACAAATCTGAAAAATGAATGGCTAGAAGAATTACTCCAAGAACCAGAGTTTTTTGTGACACGCATGATTTATTTTGGAAGCAGATATCATCTAGAATTTGTTTTGCTGTGTAGACTAAAAACAACTACTTGCAAGGGAGGAGGGATACATTATCAAAACAACAACTGCCAAGGGGCAGAAACAATATTCCACAAGGAGACCCTCAGCTCAGTCCCTTGATGAGGTTGACCAAGGTGGATTGGAGGGTCTGGAAGTAAGAGGCTGAAGGAAGCGGAAGTTCTGCATTGATTAAAAAAAAAAATAAATGTAGGAGGGAACTCCTCCATATGCTACAATATGGATGAGCCTTGTGACGTCATGCTAAGCAAAAGAGGCCCATCACAAAAAGACTACTGCACGATTTCACTTAAATGAGGTTCCTAGAGCAGATCCATGCAGACAGAAAATACATGACAAAGGGCTGGAGGGAGGGACAAATGGAAAGTCATTCATTAGTGGGTTTAGTATTTCAATTCAAGGGGCATAATTGTCATATGAGATGTTGCCACCACGGAATTGTCCCTAGTATTGGCAGCCACAGACTTTGAAACACAAGGCGATTAAGGACTGACCATGAAGCTACTTGTAGGATTCACAGCAAATTCCTATCCAACCTCTGATCTAGACTGAAGCCTCCCGGATCCAAATGGGTGAATGGAGTATTTGGAGAAAATCTGGAGGAGAGGAACCCATCTGGGTTGCTGTGAGGTGGAGCAGAGCTCTAAGTAGAGAATGCAGCCTGGTCCATGGACAGAACCGAGTCAACAGAAGCAGGAGATCATGGCCACGACACTGCACATCCTTAATG
This sequence comes from Solenodon paradoxus, assembly GCA_004363575.1. Lineage (NCBI taxonomy): Eukaryota > Metazoa > Chordata > Mammalia > Eulipotyphla > Solenodontidae > Solenodon > Solenodon paradoxus. The sequence continues at coordinate 246,992 of RJWH01000701.1, forward strand.
CCCCGCCCCGCCTCCACCTTTCAGGGAACTTGCAGAAATATCAAGGAAGACAATGGACTCTCAGAGGGTTAGGGCCATCTTCTCTAGATCTTAAAGGATAGACAGTTGCATCTGAGTCACATTTATATAATATCCTTCTCCTCCTTGACCTTACCAACTATTTAGCTAACTCTTAACACTTCTCAGAAATGCAACCAGAATTTTGGGTGAGAGTTGCTATTTGTAAGGAAGTCGAGCCCAGCAGGTTAGAGGAGGGATTCCAGAACCAGACATGTTGCGTTTGGTTCCTGGGTCTGCCAAATATTGTGGCAAGTTATTCCACTTTTCTGTCTCAATTTATTCACCTATCGAATTGTAGTGGTAATATCAGTAGTCTACTTCATGGAGATTTTGAGAGAACCAGGTACTGAGTGGCACACCAGGTATGTGGAACAGCTCACGCAGTGTTCCTCACAAGCTAATACCTTGCTTTAGTGTCTGGTAGACTCGGTAATTGGTACTGATGGCTCGTCTGAGGAGGTTTCTCACCCACAGCTAGAAGCAGAGTCCTGTGTAGTTCTGAACCCCTTTTCTCAAGCCGCCCCCACTACGTCTGTCCTCCAGTTTTCTAGAACACAGAAGAACTGGGTGAGCTCCACGTGGCAGCAGCACTCAGGCTTTCTGCACGGGAGTGGGATGCTGCAGAGCTGTTCATTCCCTGTCTTGGAATAACAGAGCCCAAGCACAGAGCTGCTGTGGACAGGAGAGTGGAACTGTCCTCTTAAAGGGATGATGGTATTTGAATAGATTCTTTGTGATAAGAAAGTAAGTATTGCTTTTGAGATGACAAGGATATCCCTGACATCGACGATGGTGTTTGAGCAAGATGGGCCAAGTGGCTGGGATCCTTCAGCATTCTGTTTTTGGCTTGGACATTTTCTCTTCCATGTTTTGGTCTGATTGCATCCGGAGAACTTGTGCTTTTCCGATGCACTCTGAGAAGGGGGGACAGCAGGCAGGAAAGGGTGAAGGGGGGCTGGAACCCCGCCTGGGCCCCCTCCCGCCATGGGCTCTGGGCAGATGTGCAGGAGCAGAGGCGCACGTGAGAGAGCCTGGGTCAAGTCCAACTTCCTCTGGGCTCTGCTGGAGCCTGTGGCGATGTGGACCACCTTCTCTGAGCCTCACCGCCACCATTTCTTTTTTCTATACCAGGTCACACTTATCAATGAAGTGCCTACTCTGTGCCAGACACCCAGCCAGGCACGTAGGACCCTTTAAGTCTAGTGGGAGAGAATAATGCTCATGGCAGATATCTACCCTCCTCTCTCACCTCCAACTGGCCCCCACCCCTGCCCTGGTCTGAGGCACCAGGATGAGGAGGCAGCTTCCTAGCTGGTTTCCCTCATCTCCTGCAGGCCATTCTCCACACAGCAGGCAAAGGGGCCCCACTGTAACAGCTTATAACCCTCCAGTGCAACCCCAAACACTATAAAACCACCACCCTGCCCCTGCCTGTCCCGCAGGCTAACAGTGCCCACCTGTCTCCACCCATTTCTTACCTCTGTCCCCAAGCACCAGGCCCTAGTCGTGCTGACCTGCTGGCGTTTTCACCAACACACCAGGCAGGTGGGAGCCCTGGTCTGGACTCTCCCTGGATCTGTGTAGGACTGAGTTCTTCCTGCTCATCAGCTCACTGGACCCTCCGCCCACTCTCTCTGTCCTCGACACCCTGCTCTTTTCCTTAGGGTGTCTGACCCCCTCTGGTGTTTTAATTTGTTGTTCTCACTCTTCCTCACTAGCTGCAAGCTCCATGGAATTGCTGGGATTCTTCCCTGGTCATCTGCAGAGCCTGGAACTCAGGTGCGAGATAATTCTGTGTTGAACGAATAGTGAATGGCTGAGTGGACGAATGGATGGATGAAATGAGCAGCTTCCTTGGGCAGGGATGCTTCTCCTGTTTGCCTTGACTCCCCAAGGAATCCAGCCAGGAAGGGCCTCACTGAGCTACCAGAATGGCCCGCTGAACTCTTACCTGGCTTCTTGGATTCTGGGAGAGGTGGTGGTGTCTTGGTCCTCTTCGGGGATTGACTGTAATGGACACAGAGGAGAGGCTGGCAGTCAGAGGGCGCCCACCAGACAGTGAGAGGCAGGCTGGACAGGAGGGGAGGTAGGTGCTCCCAGGAGAGACCAGAAGAAGGCCTCTGCCGTGGCTGGCACTGCTTCAGGCAGGACCCCAACACCGACTCCACTGGCTGCTGTGGTCTCAGGGAACCAGGCCCTCCTGACCTGTAAGGAAGACTCCTGCACCAGCCACCTCAGACTCTCATCTGGTCTGCGCTCCCCCGCATCAGGAAGCTTCTGTGTGAGGGGAGAACACCTGCTTCCTTAGGGAGTGACTTACAAACATAAACGACAAGCCTGGGACTTGTATCCCCTTACATGGCAGCTGCAGCTAGCTATGCACGGTGTAAGCTTTCCTCTCTCCAGCTCTGAAGAGGGTTTTGAGAGAACGTGAAACTGAGGCTCACTGTTGGGGGCTGGCTTGCTCCAGGTCACAGTGAAGCCTGCTCCCACCTGGCCTTTCAGTGTGGACCAGAACACCTTCAACCAGTCTAAGCCAGGTTCCCTTCTACTCGACGCATGCCCCACCCATGCCCCACCCATCTCCGCACTTTAACTCCCTGACTTCTGTCCTGACTATCCCCACCCTCTCATTTGCTTGCTCTGATTCTATCCATTCCAGCAGTGTTCCCAAGCTCTATAGGAAATACTCAGGTGACTAAAAAACACACCCCCTGTGTCACCCCTGACCTGCTGTGTGAGAATTTCTAGAATCTGATTTTGTAACAAGGTCCCAGGTGAATCTAAGTGTGGCTGAGCGTGGAAGTTAGTCGGACTTGAGTCTGCATCCCAGCCCGACTGCTGAGCACCTGGGGCAGTCGTTCCATGGCCTCCACCGGTGGGTGCATATACTAGAAATAAGTAAAACAGCTGATTTGGGTGTTTGGAGTGCTGGGCGACCATACAGACATTCAATAGTGCTGGTTCCCTTGCTGACATTCAGGCCCTGCTCACCTTTGTGAGGTCTTCCCTAAGTTCCCCTTTCTCACAAGCCTTCAGCCATCCAGGACACTTCATGTCGCCTGCCTTGTGCTAGCATTCAGTCCCTACTTGTGTCTTCCCAAACACCAGGAGCCTCTGAAGGGCACACCTGGCTCTGTCTTGCTACAGACAGAGATCACCGCTTCCCCCTGATACACCCCACAGCAGGCATCCCGTCTAGAAGCACAGGCCACATGGGAGGGTTTCAGGGGGGCAGGCTCAGTTAGCCCAGGTTATGGCCAGCGCCAGACTCCCTTCTCTGGACTCCAGCAACCTCATGAGGGAGGACAGGTGGCTGAAGGTGAGGGAGTAGTTCTGGGAATAGAGGCTGGTGAGGAACGTGATGCCTACCTGCAAGGTGGCTGAGGCCTCTCTTGTGTCTGTTCTTGAACTTCCTGGAGCTGGCTCAGGAGTTTCTCCGATGGGATGGAGAGCAGGGGCTGGGGGAGGAGTTGAGCCACTGCTGTCCGCAGGAGTCTCAGTGCAAGGTCTTTCTCTGTAAGCACAGCACGGGCAGAGCACTCAGGGGCAGGAAGCTGAGCTGGATGGGACAGGCAGGAAGCAGGACCACTTGGTAAAGGCTCACGGCTGGCCCAGATCAGCTTTCTGTATCTTACATGCTGCCCATAGGGTCACACAGGGAGGTCTTTACTTCTCTCCTGGACCCTGTGTGTGCAAAGGCCCCAGTTCTGCCATGGCTGTCACTCCACATAAGCTTGCCTGAACCTTATTCTTGGCCCCCTCTGGCCCACTGCCCACTAAGCCCTCTTCCTCTCTGGGAAGCCTGATGGGGATGTGCCCTCCACCGCCTCTGTTTCCTCCTCCACTTTCCCATCCAGAAAGCCTTGAATCAGCTCTCTGGCTCCCATCACTCCTCACCTTCCCACTTAGATACACCTTCCACACTCTTCCCAGTGTCCATGTGTATTCCATTCTGTGTTCACTATGTGGGTGTTCTTAAGAGTGTACATTTGCATCTGTGTGTGTGTGTGTGTGTGTGTGTGTGTGTGTGTGTGTGTTCCCCATGGAGCTGGGTGAGGGCCTGTATCTGCTGCTCTGGTCATTGGACTTCTTCCCCGGCCTGCAGTCGGTGTGCAGGAGGGGTCTTGGAAAGCCCACTGAGGAATGGGAAGGAGGGAGCAGTGACCTTGTCCACTCAGTCAAGGTTAGTGTATGGGCACCAAAAAGAAGTCATAGATGGAAGGCCCTGTGGTAGGAGTGTCCTGCAGACCCAGAGGACAAGGGCCTCAACAGCGTCCACTAGGAGAAGGGGAAGCGCGGGCTGTGTCCTCACCCTTGGGAGGAGCGAAGAGTAACCAGAACTGGATAGCACTCAAGGAGTCTGTCTGCAGGATTTGACAGAGGAGCTCCAGGACCTGTGGGCAGGGGGGCAGCCTGGTCAGTGTCCCTGAGGCACAGTGCAGTCAGCAGCAAGCAATTCCTGCACCCAGACCTGGGCTCCCGGAGCCACATGCCTGACTCACCTGGCTCCCATGATCCCGCCCATCCCCCATTACACAGGACTCTCCCTCCCACCAGCCCTGGAGGGAGATTCAAAATCTCCTTTCTGGAAAGAGGAGGACCCCGAGGGACATGACAGAGGACCCCCAGGGGGAGACCGTACAGAACTAAGCCCCAGATATGCGGACTCCGCATCCCTGCTCCCTACTGTACCCCAGAGTCCCTCATGGAAAAGGTAAAGTCAGAGCCGTCCAGTCAGCTCCTCTCAGACGCACCGAGTCCCGAATCCCTGGGTCCATGGCGTGGCAATTTCAGGGACCCCACAGGCCTCCCCATCCTAGATTTCCCAGAGCCTGAAGATGTTTGCAAAGAGGTGGGGTGATCCCGGTAGGCATCCTGAGGCTCAGGGCTGGCTGGCTCTGCAAATTGCCCCGCCAGGTGCTCCTTCCTGCTGAGCAGCATTTCTATCTGGTTCCCAGCCACCTTCTCGGCCTTGGACATCTGCGCTACTTCAGGACTTGTTTCGCCCTGCATTCTCCAGTCAAGAGAAGAAAAGTTCAGCTCTGTCTTGGATGGGATATGGGGGTTCCCTAGGCCAGGTTTCTGATGACAACTGCGGCTACAGCCAGCTGGAGTGGGTACCCACGGCGGAAGGTCGAGCCCCTGGAATCCTAGGAAAGTGGGGTCCCCTTAGCTCCTGGCACTCATTCTTACTAGGACCTGAGGGGGCCTGCCAGTTCCCAGCAAGTCTATCTCCCACTGGCAGAGTGGGACCTGGTCAAGGACTCTCCCCAGGCCTATGCCTCCTAGGGTACCCACCCTTACCCCCAGGGACCCACCCACTTCAGTGCCCCCAGTCTGCCCCATACAGTCTCCATTCTCCCAGTCTGACTTACCTGCCCTGTGCCCCCTCCCCACAGGACCCAAGAACCTAATTCCAGGCAAGGTGAGGCCGCCCTATGGTGAAAAAAGTATTGTGTTCTAGTCCCGGCTGTACTGCCTCCTCTCTGGGGACCTGGCCACAGATTATCACTTGGCAAGGTCTCAGTCTCCCCATCTGTGGGGATCCCAGGCCCTGTCTGCTCTATCCATGTCACTGGACTGTTGTAAGTCTTCAACGGCTTGAAAGCACCTGTCATAGAAGGGTATCGAGGTGCTGAATCAGTGTCTGGCCTGGAGAACACACGTGCATTTTAACTGGGAACTTCAATGCCCTAAGACCCCTGAAGGAGTCATGGACAAGCCTAAACACGAGGGTGGTGAACAGTGAGCTTCGCCTTAGCACGGACCAGACTTCTTTCAGGGTGTGGGGAAACCAGTCTGGGGCCAGCCTTGCAGGCTGTGGGGTGCAGCGTGGGGCATGGTTCTTGGAGATACAGAAGCAGGCCTTTATCGCCCTGCATCTCATTCTCCCACGGCAGCTCCCTTCACTCACTCAGCAAATACCACAGCTAGACCAGACTTTGTGACAGTGTTCATGACATCATGGGACTGTGGTCCCCAGAGGGAAGGAACTTAACAGAAAGGGCAAGCTTTACAGAGAAACCTGGAGGAGCAGGGGATTGGAGGCCAGGGTCCTGACACTTGCCTGGGGTTTCTGAGTCACAGTCTTAGGTGTTAGTATGCTTGGGAGAGGCCATGCTTTAAAGCAGTTTGGTCTGGTGAGGTGCTGTGGGGCCAGGGGCCAGCACAGCCATGTGCTCTGTTCTCAGACAAGGACCTCAGAGGGCTTGCGGTCCCTGACCTTCCCAGGGCTTTACCAGAAGCTCCCGGTCCTGCAGGATTAAGGCCTGAGTTCCTCTATTTCTGCTTGAAGAGGAGTTCCATCGACCCTGGTGGGAGTTGCGGTGACCTACGGTTCGGGTGGAAGTAGGGATGAGCCTCCCAGTCTCAGCAGAGTACTTTGCCCCTTCTTCCCGCTCCTTCTGCTGAGAAAAAAAGTGATTAAAAGCTCCAGAGAGAAGAAAAGAGAAGAGAGGAGAGGAGAGGGGAGGGGAGGGGAGGAGGGAGGGAAGGGAAGCAGAAGGAAGGGGCAGAGGATGGGAGAGGAGGGGAGGGAGGAAGCAGAGATGAGGAGGAGGAGGCTGGGTGCACCATCACACTTCCAGTACACCCATCACCTCCACTTCTGGAATCCTACTTTCCCAGGATGCGGACCAGACCAGTCTCATCCTGTTCTAGACCCTTCTTTCCAGTGGAAGGCCCTTCTATTATAGCCGGCTCTCTTCCTCCTGAATATTGGCCAGCCTAGTGGCCCTCGGGTAGTCTTGATACTTCCTCTTGTGCAGCCCTCCCTGCTGCCCCTCCCCTGGCCTGTTAGAGATGTGAGAAGAGTACCCTGTGCCAAGGCCCACACAACTACATAATTCCTAGCTCAGCTGCCCCCAAGGTCTGTCCCTCACAGTTTGGCATTCTTTCTTTGTTTGGAGAAACTCTCCTAAGTCAGGCCTGTGAGCGCCAGTCTTTGGGTCTGCAGTCACTACAGCTCCAGTTAAGAGAGGCAATATCCACTCCCCATTTTAAGGGTTTAAAGAGCAGGGATGAAAATCCCGATACCCAAGAAAAGGGCAGGACAAGACTCAGTCGCCAAGGTCCAGGCCTGTCCTAGGACCAGCACCAATTACCTTCAGGCTGCCTTCCAAATGTCTTTACTAGTTTATCCGCAAATAGCCCCCATGAAATCACATCCTGCCCAAAACTTTTAATGACTCTCCCCTCCTTATTGCATTAGGTACTACATTAAGTTAGAAATGAAAAACATCCTCTTGCCCACATTCGACCTTGGTGCCCTTCCCATCTTCTCCCTGACTCCTGCCCACTCACACCCTGTACTTCGCCACTTGGTCTCTAAATGTCCAGCATTTCCCAGCTTCTGAGGTCTTATGCTATGTGCCTTCGCTTGGAATGACTCCCCATGCACTTCTGAATGCCCCACCCCTACGTGGCCCTCCTTGGATTTCTTACCAAGGCTCCTCCTCTGAGCCCTTACTAAGACCCTCTTGCAGATTGGTATTCATGGTCTCCCTCCTCCCTTATGCCAATAGCAACCCTTGGAAAGACCCGACTTTGAGATGTTGTTACAAGGAAATGGGTCCATTTCATCTCTTTCCAGACAACTGCTTTCTCTGCATTCACCTCTTTGTCTTTCAGCAACTTCTCCTTGGTGAAGAGGGCCATCCGGGAAGCCAGGTTTTTCAACTCCTTCTTCCAGGACTCTGAGGGGAGGACAGGAAACACAGGGGCTGATATCTGGACCTGCTCTCTGCCCAGCCTTCCCTCTCATCTTGAAGGGAGAGGGGATGGTGCCTGTACAGGATCAGGAGTTGCATCGTTGGTGGGTGGGTGAATGGGCGGCTGATGTCCTGTGCTGGCCTGTGACTTTACTGGGAGATTCTGGGAAGCATCATTCTACCGTGGCAAGCTGCCTGTGTTTTAATCCAACTTTTCTTCTTTTAAGAACGTGAAGCCAGAACTAAGACTCAGTAGATGTGTGTGAGTTACTAAAATACTGAACTATGAACGACTCCTGGAGAAGATGGCAAGGAGCCTTCCAAACCCCTTTCCTGAAGCAGCAGTCCCAGCCCCCACCCAGGGTCCCCCTGCCCTTCCCCTTTCTTGCCACAGCCCAATAATGGAAAAGTTAGCAGAGCAGGGGCCTCCCACACTCTGCATGCTGACTTCTGATTGGCTGATACCTGAGCATTTACTTTACTAGAAATTTCTAATATAATTCCCATCTATAGCTGTAAGTCATGTGACCATTGACTAAAACTGCTTGCCTGAGGCTTATTATTATTCCATAGACTTCTAAGCAGGGGTGCATTTCTAGGGATCTGGGAAGGTGGACAATAAAAGACACAGCTGCCAGAGGAAACGAGGTACCCCACCAGACCCCACGAACTTAAAAGCAATGCTATTTCCTTTGCAGACACACTTAAGAGCAGAGTTGCCCTTGTGAGGAGATATAATCTCAAGGCAGAAGGGCTGTGAGCTGTGACCCAAGTACTCACCAGAAGAAAGCCGGGGTTCCTGATTGGATTGCGGGTCTCCAATGGGGGCAGAGATGGCGGGCATCGCCATCAGATGAGATAAGAGTGTAGGTTGAGGAAAGGGGGCCAGAGAGAACTCGTCCTTGACGACACAGACGGGCTTCCCGGTGAGATCTGTGGAGAGTTAGAGGGTTAGAGGCTGTGGGAAGGGAGAGCAGTAGCCCCATGTCTTCTAGTAACCACACACCCACAGACCATCACGGGGAGTGAGATTTAGATAGACCCCTGGATAAAACGGTTGACCAGTGCAGGGCTGAGCACAGGACAGCCTGGAGGTTGGTGGCAGACAGTTTACAGGTGCAGACCTTTCTGGCCTAAAGTCTGTGTGACATTTATATTATCAGCTAGTTAAGCTTTGACGTGCAGCCTTGTTCAAATTTACCATGGTTACTGACTCTCCCCTTCCTTGAAATACTTTTGTTTCAGTGCCAAGACCTCTGACTCTCCCGGTCCCTGTTAGCTTATGAGCCACTCCTCACCTCCTCTGCTGATGCTTTCTCATCTCCTCAACCCCTTAACCTTGGGTTCAGTCCCCAGGTTCTCCTCTGCTATATCGTCACGGTTTCCTAAGTGATCTCCGTCTCCAGACACACTGCCTCAAACACCATCCCTATTGAATGACTCTTGTTTGCATCTTTGTCTTGAACTGGGGACCCAAGTGCCTTCTGCGCACTTCCACCTGGAGAGCTAAAAGGCAGCTCGCATGTCTCATCTTCCACATGCCAGACCAAATTCCTGAATCCTCCAGGATCCTCTGCTGGCTCCTTCTGCGTTCTTCTTTGTCTCAGTCAGTGCAACTCTAGTTTCTAGTTGCTTAGGCTAAAAACCTTGGCATCAGCCTTGACCCCTGTCTTGTTCACTCTCCATTTTTCATTAGCCAGAAAATCCTGTTGCTTTACCATCTACATGTCTCTAGAAAAGAACCATTGACCTCCGTGGCTGCCTTCTTGGCTCAAGCAACCATCCCTCCGACGGCTCCCGTCTGACTCAGTGATCTTCAAAGGCCCTTATGACCTGGGCTCCCATTGCCTCCTGAGCTTCTCCTTCTGTCCTTGATTGCCCTGGGTGACTGGCTTCCTTGATATCCCACCAGCAGAGCCAGGAAGCTCTTCTCTTACCTCAGGGTCTGTGTATTTGCTGTTTCCTACGCCTGGGTCACTCTTCCTTTGATGTGCACATGGTTCATGCCCCCTTATTACAGTTCTTTGCTTGGATGTCATGCTACTGGTCCGGTGTTTCCTCTACAACCTTGTCCTTCACTGTGGCACCTGCTCTATTTCCCCTTCTTTTGTCCTGGAGTCCCCACTGAGATCAAGGAATGTCTATCTTGTATTCCCAGGGCCTAGAAAAAATGCCTGCCCCTTAGTTCACACTCAGCAGTGATGGATGAATTTTGGCTGAGTGGTTGAAATGGCCCAAGTTATTAGAGACCGAGGCAGCTCTGGGGTAGAAGTTCACCCCTTTTCCTGACACTTAAAAGAGGAGACTCCAGCAGGGTAGCCCTGTAGGGGTATGTACTCTGTCCTTAAGACTTGTGCTTCTCTCTTGCCCCCCCAGGTCAAATTTTAGCTTGATCAAGTTCTTGTAAGTGGCCAAGATCCTATCTTCACTGAGCCTCAACCTAGAAAGAGGCCACTGGGTCTTCCCTTTCTGGATTTTAAGCTCTCCCCACCTCCAGCCAGGCCTATCTAACCCCAGCCCTACCTTGGATGTGGGTCACCCGCTGCGGGTGGGGATGGTGCCGGGAGAAGAAGGAGTGGTGGCTGAGACGGCCAAAGCGGTAGATGCCGGGGGTTTGGGGCTTGGGGCTCCTCAGTGCCTCTCGAGTCAGCTGGAAATCCACGATTCCTGGGACCATCACTTCTTTCTGTGGCCCACCGTTCCCTTGGCTCCCTGGCCTGTGCCCTGACTTCTCTGGCTTCGGCTCAGCCTTGGGACTGCAGGAAAGGGTCAAAGAGAAGATGAAGGAGCCCCCTGGCAGTCGTGCCACCTGGGCCCACACTGCAATCTGGTTTCCCCCCACATCTGGTCAACCCCCCAAGTCCTCTCCCCACTGAACCCAAAGCTGAATTTCCCCCAGAGTCCTTTTCCAATCAGTGCAATATAGTCCCAGGAAGCCTTCTGCCTTCCTAAAATACCTTAGCAGAGAGCTAGGATCCATTTAAGAACACCCACATGGAATCTCCCCGATCCCAGTTTTCTCCCACAAAGCCAGAAAGAAAAACCACAGACCCACCTATTCATCCAAGCACCTGGGATAGAGCAAAGACACATTATATAAACCCCCAAGGGCAGGGGGCTGACCCCAGCAGGGGCCTCTACCCAAGCCAAGCTGTTGTCAGCCCAGGAGAAGCCAGCCACAGGCAGTCACCCTCCCCACCCCCGAATCCTCAGGGCAGTCTTAGCCCAGACTCTGCTTCCAGGGGACCCAGCTGGCGCCAAGGCCAGACCTTGCCGGTACACCTTCTCCCATGGGGGGCTCTTCCCAGGGGTGGGGTGGGGGTGGGGTGGGGTGCAGAGCTGGTGGGGTAGCTCTCAGGGCTGTGACGCAGCAGGGAAGCATCAAGCTCTTTCTTGCTTGGCTTCACTGGAGACAAGCCGTCTCAGGTTCTCTGTCCTCCAGCCTGCAGCCCTCCCTGCTCCCAAGGACAAGGACACTATGCCTCTGTCCTGGAGGTGGTCAAGGTCAGTCCAGCATGGATCCAAAGGTGGGCCGTTCTCCACCTAGGGCCTGTTGGGACCACCTGCCTGCTCGCTGTCTGTTTCCCCTTCTCCCAATGACCCTGGCTGAAGGGAGTCCCTCTGGAGTATAGATGGACTCTGGATATGATAAGAAAGGCCTTCTGCCCCTGGACCCTCTGACGTGCTTGCTGACCAGGTCCCTGAATTTCCTGTTCCATCCATGTTTCTCCGCTAAGGGATCTAGGACTTAAAGAAATAGAGCAAACCTCTGAAAGTGGCCATTAGTGGCCTCTCCTGCCCTCAACTAATAGAAGTCACCCTTTGAAAACCCGTTGTACTCAGGGCCCCTACCCCCTGCCACTCCGCCCTTTCCTTTCCCACAAGGGGCCCAGTGTGTGACCTGTGCAAGCCCATTGAGGGCCTGAGTGATGGCAGTGGAAGGTGAGAAAGGACGATCTCTCTTGGATCCCTGTTTGCTGAGTTCCCCCAGACCACCTTTGTCTTCCACCCCACCACCCCCTCACCTCCTTTGTCAGTAGGCTGGGCATTCGGGGCCTTACCTCATTTTGATCTTCACCTCCATAGCCATTGTAGGGTTTCTAATGGAATAAAGACCAGTGGACTTAATACTAGTGTTGAAGATGGACAATGGGAACTCTCATAGACTGGTGGTGGGACTGTAAACTGGAATAGAGGCTTGGGGGGGAAATGACAATATCTTCCAAAACTGAGCATTGGCATACCGCGTCATCCAGTAATTTCTCTCCCAGAGAGAAACCCAAGAGAAACTATTGCAGATGTGCAACTAGGGCTCTTTGTAAGACCATTTAAATTCACCTTGCTCAAATGAGCAAAAAACCTGGTGAGAACCCAAATACTTAACGGCAGAAGAGTGGATAAATAAGCGGTGATAGATTCAAACCATTAAACACTGTATTGCTATGAAAATGAATGAACCATAGCTACATGGAACGTGGTGGATGCATTTACAACCAGAATGCTAAGTCAAGGAAAGCAAGCTCCAGAAGAGCACAGAGTCTGAGATCTTTTTCAAATACGAAGTTCAATAGCAAACAACACTATATAACATGATAAAAACAAAACCAAGGAAAGCAAAGGGAGGCTAAGTACAAAACTTAGCCAGTGGCTATTTCTGTAGAAAGTTGGGGAGGGGTGGGTGTCAGGAGAAGAAATGTTTTAGTGGTGATATTCTAGTTTTTAGTCTGGGAGGTAGATTACCTGTGTTCATTAATTATTGAGTAAACTAATTAAGTTGAATGGATGAAAGATGACGGGTGTCAAACCTAAGACTGTAATTCATCTAAACCTTGGGACCTGGATATGAATGTATCACAAAAGGACTAGAGCTGCAGGTACTGGGGAGGGTTGGGACAGGAAGTCAATACATTCTGAGAATTAATCCCTTAGAGTATAGAATCTTAAAGGGACCCTAGATACCCCCCAGGGCCAGCCTTTTCCAGTTGAGGGTCAAGAAGGGTGGGTAGCACTGCCTGAGATGAGGGAAGAGGAGATTCTAAAAGTCACACAACAAGGAACCAGGCATCCTGACTCCAAAGCTCCCGATCTTTTCTCCAAAAGGAGTCGGCAGGACTTCCTTTTAGGGGAACTAAAACTAAAAGGACATCCTTGATGATGGAGGCTAGGCTTAGAGCACTAGATGCTACAGGCTTGAAGACAGAGCGTTTGGAAGCCCCCATCTACAGGAAAAGATACTCTTTATAATAGAAACTTTCAAACCTTTGACTATGACCGCGATAACTTATTTTTACTTCACAACCCAATTTGCATGAACACACACACACACACACCACACACACATACACACCCTTGTATATGTGTGAAACTGATAGAAGAATATCCTGAAGCAATAATTACCTTTGCTGCATATGGTACAGATTGATATTTTCATCCTACTTTTGGTTTTCATTTTTAAATGTTAGATGTGATCCATCAAATTGATTTAATAAGCCACTACTGTAGAGAAGTCGCGACCCTTGCGGGACAGGTCTACATTTTCTAGAGCAGGGCAGGCCTGGCCCCACTGCCTACACCCCGGGTCTCACTTCCCTCTTCCCCCAGACCCCTGTCTAGTCAGACACAAGAGGGGTCTGTAGACTCATACCAATCTTGAGACAGAACTCCCCTTTCCCCATTCGACCCCTCTGGGATCCTCCTCCTGCCAGGCCTGGTCTGGCTTCAGTTATTTCCTCCCCTGGAGAGATCCCTGGACTCACCGAGGTCAGTGCCCAGTACAGTATGAGGGTGGGAAGCCCCTGCTGCCTGAGCAGAAGGGAGCAAGAGAACAAGTCAGCAGGAGGGCTGTGGGTTCAGTGGGTGAGCCTGCTGGCTTTGTGACTGCATGAGTCAGTGGTTGCTAAGTTACTCCTTACCCACAACTCCAGAACCACTCCCCAGCACCCCTCTCCTCACCCATCCTGAGGGGCAGCAGGGCATGCTGAGGACCCTCTCTCACTCTAAGCTCCCTCTCCATTTTGCATTCAGTGCTTTCAGCTGAATGAGATTGCAAATGCCAGCTGGGGCTGCTCTCAGCCAGCAGCAGAAGGCAGAAAGAAAAACTGGTGAAGAAGACTGACCAGATTGGGTCCCAGCTTTGTCGGCCTGACTGGACCTGATGCCACTGCGTAGTGTTCTGCCTCACAGATCCTGCTTCTGGGATTTGAATGACAGAGAACTGTCTCTTAGATGGAGAAGAAAGGCTGCCAGATTGACCCAGAGCACCCTTTGAGGTCTGTTGTAGGCAGGATAGCTGGAGTTGTGGTGGGATCTTGGTCAGGAGTTTCAATCTGACCCTTTCTAGAAATGTCACCCTGGGTAAGTCAACTGTTCCGCCAGAGATTCAGAACAGCTATAAGAAATCCCAGTCCTGCTACTGCCTAACTCTGTGGACACAGACAATTAGCCTGTTGCCTCTGAGCGTCAGTTCTGTGTCTCTGAAATGGAGATGATATGCACTTATTCCTACAGAATTTTGGGGAAAATTGAACAACTTAATGCACATGGAAGTGTTTAGAACAGCGCCTGGCACAAGTCGGTTCTCACTCTCATTACCTTCTCTGGGCCTGTAAAACAGGGTACCCTCACCTACATCTGAAGGATGCTCTGAAGGACAAAAGAGCTCATGCAAGTGAAGCTCCTCTCAAATGCCTGGTACACAGGAGATACTCAAAATAGTATTAATCCTCATCACTGTTAGCAATAACTTGCTTGAGGGTAGGATTCTAATAATGAAATGGGGCCTTAGTCCAAGAACTTCCTTGAATAATTCACTTTATCTCTCTTCTCACCTTGGACATCTAGAAGGAAGAAGCCAGGTAACCATAGTCTCCGAGACTGCGATGAGGTCAGAGGCTGTGAGAAGAGCAAATAGGCTCTGTACATTATGAAATGGTTTGCAGATATGGCTTCATGCTGCCAGAGGAATGACGCCTCGGGCTTCACCACTGATGGGCCTGGGTCTCTTTGAGAGTCTTTGTTTGCAGGACCCCAGGGTTCATATCAGTGCCCTGAAGCTTCTAGGCTCTGTCTTCCTGCTGAGGAGAAAGAAAATGAAGGAGGCAACTGGAGACAAACTCAAGTCCTTCAAAGTTCTGCCCCTCCCAGCTAAGGGATGAAGATTTAAACTATAGGGATGACTCACTGGGGAGTTGCCTTGCCCTACCTTCACACAGGTTAAAATGTTTCCCAATGTAAGCTCTGACTGTTCCCGGTCATCTTTGCATAAATAAGGAGACCTCTTTTAAACCATGACTTTTCCTCCATTCTGATGTATGCACTTAGCTCAATACATTTCTCTCAGCATGGGCTTAACTCTGCTTCCTGAAATTTAATATGCTGTCCATTTATCATTTAGTTCAATGTATTTTTACTTCACTCGAGACTTCCTCTCTGACTCATGGGTTCTTTAGGTACTTATGATTTATCTCCCAAATGTTGGAATATCCTTTCTGCTATTAATTTCTGCTTTGATTCCATGACGTTCAGAGAATATATTCAGTATGATTTTAATTATTTAAAATGTGCCAAAGTTTGTTTTATGCTCAGGGCATGGTCAGTATTGGTCTATGTTCTGTGGTCACTTGAAAAGAACGTGCAAGCTGCTGTTGTTGGGTGGAATGTTCCATCAATGTTAATTAGAACTTGCCAGTTGCTGGCGGTATTGAGTTCTTCCCTATCCATGCTTATTTTCAGTTTTCTTTCATCAGTTAGCGAGAGAAGGTTATTGACGAATCCACCTATAATTATAGATTTACCAGTTTCTCTTTTAAGGTCTATTGGCTTTTCCTTTACATATTTATAGCTCTATTGTTTGGTGCATATACATTTATGATTGCTATGTCTTCTTGGTGTACTGACCTTTTATCACTAGATAATGTTCCCTCTGTCTCTGGTTATTTCCTTTGCTCTGGAGTCTATCTTATGTGATATTGATATAGTCATTCATGCTTTCCTTTAATCAATGTTTGTGTTTCTTTAATGAGTAAGGTTGAGTGTCTTTTCATATGCTTCAGTGCTATTCGTGTAGATTTCTTGTGGCCTCTGTTCACATCCTTTGTTCATTTTTCTGCTGGTTTATTTGTCCTTCTTAATAGATATTTGGATTGATGCATGTTGGAGAGATTATCCCTTTGTAATACAAGTGCTATTTTTTAGTTCATTGTTTAGTCATGCTCCTTTTTCCCTCTCGTCTCTTTAAGACAATCAGAAGGCTGGTGACACAGATTTGGGGACAACAGAGGCACCAGCAACTATCAAAGTAGTTGTAGCTCAAGACCCTGGCAGAAACTCACTGATGAGTATTATTTTTAAAGTTCATTATTTTCTTAGGACTTTGCCTAGGCTGTGAACTCAAGATTTTACATTCCTCTCCTGCTAAAGTGCCACTTGCTGGGCTTACTCATCTATGTTTGGAGTTCAGAGAGGGTAGCTCATTTCAACCCACTCTGCTTTGCTGACTTTTCATTTATCTTCCTGAAAAATCCACAGAACAGAGGATAAAAGAAGCATGGGCTCTGGAGACAATCCTGCCAGTCTCTGGCTATGTAAACTTAAAGTGTTGATAGCTTCCAGACTTCAGTTTTCTCCTCTGTTAAAATATGGATAATAATTCTTCCAACCTTATGGTGCTGTTTGATGCTTAAATCAGATAATGCATATATTATCACCTAGCATAGTACCTATCGTAATGAAGCCTCGATGCATTTTTTGTTGTTGTTTGTTTACCCAAATCAAGCAAACATTTAACGAGTGGTTGCTATATTCTCTTGGTGCTATTCCCCATAAATGATCCCCACGGAAGAACACCCTGTGATCAGTCATCCCCTGGTTCACTTGCTATGTCTTTTCTCTTTCTTTTTTTAAAGAAAGGTGTAGGCAGGAAGAGAGAAAAGGAAGAAGCGTTTTATTTATTTTTATTTAGTTGTTCACACTGTTTTCCCCCCTGGACCTGGGACTTGAACCCAGGGATATGTGACCTTGGTGCTCCTTCTGGAGGTGACTGACCTAACTACTGTTACTCTAGGGCATGCCACCTGCTATGTCTTTTCTGTTTTGTATATGGAGTTCTGAATTGTGGCCAGAACCAGTGGATGCTTTGATAAGGTTGGCGGCTTTGAAAATTGAGTATCTGCCAGGCTCTTGGGGTACAACTACTGTGGCATTACCTGTATTTCTATTGTCCTGAAATCTGTGTGACTAGTCTTCTGATAATCTTTTCAAGAAAAGGGAAGAAAGAAAGAAATGTGACGAAAGACCCCACACGGCTTCTCTGGGATGATCAGTGTTACCTAGTTACCTGTTACTTGAGTTGAACTCCTAGCTCTGGAGCAGACAGGTATAGACTGGTCTAAGACAGCTCTAAGGAAGGCTACCCAACTGGAAGAGCAGGCATCAGAGAAAAGAGAAGTCTAAACTCTCCAGAAAAGTCTGAGATCATGGAATCAAACCAGCTTCCTATATTCATCCCTCTTCTTTGACTCTTAAGTTCTCCCCTCACATTCTCTTCTAATACCCAGTAATTCTTACAATTATATGTCTCCTGCAAACGTGCAAGCTCCAAGATGGAGGTCACATTGGTCTTGTTCATATAGCACAAGGCCTTGTTCTGTGTGATAGTTACATGGGTGTGTTTGTTTTGTGCTTATTCATTGAACTACTGGTGCAATGCCTGGTCCCCCCCAGGTATTCATTAAATAAATGAAAGTACAAATCAGAGAGTCTAAGGTAGTTATCCAGAGCATTCACCCACTCCATGTCCGAATCCTTATCTCAAAATTCCTACCAATGTATGCTAGTATTTGTCAATGTATGACTCTAGGGACAGGGACCACTCTTTTATCCGTGTCTGCCTGCTAGTTTTCTGGGTAGTCCTATTGGCTAGAAAGTTCTTAACGTTGAGCTGAAATATATATCCTTGAGGCTTCCCATCAATATATTTGTTCTATTCTTATGCTCACATAAGTCAAGTCTAGGCTTTGTGATGACAAACCTTTAGACATTTGAAGTTAGTTCTCATGTGCACCTTTTCTCCAGGATAATCACAAAATCACTGATTTTTTGTTGAGTACCCACAACATGGACTAGGCTAGGGAACACAAAGATGAAAAGAAGTAAACGCCTGTCTTCAAGAGTTATCAGTCTTGTGGAAGCCAGAGAAACAGAGATTGAATGTGACAGTCTTGGGGGCAGTTCCACACTGGGGTGAACATAGAATCTGTTTCACGTTCCATGGAGAAGAGGATATTCCAAGAAAAAAGGAGAAGCATATGTTAAAGTCTGTGAATATAAGAGCTCATGGTATACAATGGGAACTCTTAGTAGTTCCACATGGCTGGGGAGACCAGAAGTCTTAGGTTGTACAAAGCAGTCCAATTTATGCTTGTTGTCCCATAAAATTCATTAATATGTCCCCAGATTCAAAAGTGTCTGAGATTGAATGATAAATTAATTATGTGATCACACCAGTTGTGCCTGGGGTTTAAAGTATGAGGGTGAGGTGGAAATGGGGAAGATGAAGGCGAGAAGAGGCAGGGGCTGATCATAAGGGTTCAGGTTCAAGAAGAATAATCAGTTAACTGGGTATCTTCTCTTTGAGGTCATCTTTTTCAGGTATGAGTCACGAATAGATCAGAACATCTATGGATATGTGATTACTGCTATGAGTTACCATTTATGAAAGACTAATCAAGTAGTGCCTTCCACATAGTCTGGCTGCAGGTCCAGGCAACTTCTGCTGATCCTTGTTTATAAATGTCTTGCAACTGATTCTCTGCTACTAGGTCTTGGTTTTAACTTGTTTTTATGGTTGTGATGTTGTTACTGAGACATTGGGCAATCCCCTTAGGGCTTCTATTACCAACCAGAAATTTTATAAGGCTTCCCTGGAGGGCGATAGCTGAGGTTAGGATACAATCACCAGATATAAACAATTGCTGTAACACACTGGACTGTATATTGGAGGAAAGTATGGAATATTCAAACGAAATGAGTTTTACAGGGTTTAGGATGATGCAAAACAAGGGATTATTGAGTTAGCCAATGAAAACAACAAACATTTGGAATACTTAGGACTTTGCAAGAGTGGGCATTTGAAATATGTCTGAGTGAACAGCTTCCTGTGCAGCAGCCCCCTATATCTAAGGGCAGGTTTGGTTTGTACCCTAAAACTGAATGTAGCAAACTGTTTACTCAAGTAGCTCCCCAAGACTAGCCTCGGACTGCCTGCTTTTGCCCACCAGCAAGCCAGGTGGCAGTGGATCCCAGTGCTTCTGGAGGCTCCTCCACTGCAACCCGTTTTCACACTTGGACACTCAGTGGGGATGTGATGCACTAGGCATGGTCATGCCACCCTGGCCTGCTCACTGCTCCTTTGTCAAACTACTGAAGTGTGGGGCTAGTTTGGGAATATATTTTTATTTGCTAGGGTTGTTCGAACAAAGCACCATAGTGGAATTGGGAAGTTGAACAACAGAAATCCGCTGTCTCATAGTTGAAAAGACAAGATGTGTGAGATCAAGGTGTTGGCAGGTTTGTTTTTTTTCTGAAAGCTATAAGAAAGGATTTCTCCCATGCCTTTCCCTAGACCAGTGGTGTTCTGTTTGCCTGGTAAAAGTATCATCCCAATCTCTGCCTTTATCTTTGCTCCGGTGTTCTCTTTGTGTGCATATGTGGATCCACATTTCCCCTTTCATAAGGAGGGCACTTATATTGTACTAGCATCTACCCTGCTCCAGCACTATTTTAACTAACAACATCTTAGTGACCCTGTCTCCGAATAATGTCTCATGCTAAGGTACTGGGGGTTTAGGACTTCAATATATGAACAATTTGAAGAACACAGTTCAAACCACAACACAAGGGTAGATAGAATCACCGTGGGTTACATGGGTTACATAATCACTTTCTTCGTTACTGCTGTAACCACCTGCAAATTGATAGAAAGCCATCCAATCATAATAATCCTGAGGGTCAGGAAGGGACAGCCCAATCCTGGTGTAACGAGTTAAAGGTAGAACCTATTCAATGGGTTAATTTGACTGAAAATTATGAATGATTTTTCCCCTGGGCTCCTCTTGGACAGTCACTCGTGCTAGCCTGCTGGGTGGAGGCAGAGGTTGGCCTATGGCCAGGGGCAGCCTGTTTAATCTTTTATCTCATTTTCTATGAGTCCATCTTCTAATATGCTATTGTTCTACCATAAAACCAACTGTCTTCATTCTTTACTTAAGTGAATGCAAAGGCCTAATCATTAGTTTGTCCATTTGAATCTTCTCCCAGCCCATTCTCCTTACTTCAGAGTTATTTTTTAAAAGTCAATGGGGATCTGCCCCGATGGCTCCGGTGTTAAGTCTGCAGCTGCGGCAGTGGCAACATAATCCACATAAAGCATGAGGACCCTGTTTCATGACCTGGGGCCTGGTGTGTGGGTGCAGGGAACAACCAAAATGAACAACTAACTAAATAAAAATGCTTCTTCCTCCTCTTGCTGCCTGCCTGCTTGCCTTCATTCCTGCCTGTTTCCTTCTTTTTAAAAAATAAAACAATCACAGATAAATGTGATACAGGTCAGCCACTTAATGAAAATGACCTCAGTGACTACTTGTTGCTCTTTGGATAAAGGTAAAATATTACACGCTATAGGGTCTTGACGTCTCAGACAGGAGGTTTATCATGTGCATCCCAGCCTCAGGCCTCAGTTGCATCGTTTAAAAAACAATTGAATGGTGATGTTCTGTTTCTAGATCTGAATGCCTAACACTGATGTTCCTTGCATGAATATTCATCAAGTCTGCTCTTTGATTTGTGGATTTGTTTGTACATATATTCAACTGAAAAAAGTTCAAAACAATTGAATGAGTTGCTCGATCATATTCCCCTTTATGATCTTTTAGTTCTTTGGATAATCTCCATACAAGAGATTACACCATGCAATTTAGAGATTTTTTTTTTCTCTTTCTTGGGGAAAAAAGATGGAGTTAGCAAATGGGGCAAGTGAGCAAATTCCATCATAGTCACAAAATAAATTATTCATATTGCAACAAGAAAGCAATATGTTCCTTTAACAGTGTTTAGATCTTTTTTGTCCAGAAATTATGCTGACTTGCTGCCGTTAACAGCTGCTTTTAAAAATAGTGACCAGCACATTGCCTCTGCCTCTCAGTGCCCAGAGATGACCAAGTGGGAGGCGGGAGATGGGTGTCAGCAGTTGTGCCTCATTTCTGCTCTAGGGGGAGAATCACTCCCCTCTACAGCAAGTCTTCTCAGCAGATCTCAAATAAGCAGGGGGAGGCTGTGGTTAACTCCTCCATGTGTGTCTCCTCAGACAGAAATTCCAAACAGCAGAGTGTAAGAAAAAAGGAAGAGCTCGCTAAGGATGGCTTTCTTTCAACAGATATTGTGGGTAATATCAGAAGAGGGTGTCTATGAGGTTTATGACTAGCCCTGTAATGAGGCACTCTTTCAGGGTCCTGAAACTGTTCCCCACTGTCTAACATTACAAACTAAAGTATGGTGTATCCTGGTGACTTGGAGTAAACCCGATCATGGTCGCAGTCCACACGCAGCCCAGGGACCCAGGTTTGTGACCCAGGGCAAAAGGAAACAACTGACATAACTAAAATAAACAACTAACTAAATAAAAATGCTTCCTCCTCTGTCCGGGCTCAACTCCTAAGGTCAGGGCTGGAGGAAGGGACTACAAAGGAT